>JAJOOS010000575.1:0-55972 GCA_029582725.1 Solanum chiquidenum | reverse complement strand
ATATATGTATTTGCATGTGTATATATAATTTTCTTTCGCTTTATACAAACATAAATTATACATTATACAAACATAAATTTTACATTATATTGTATAATATGTGTTTGTATAAAACGAGAAAGAGAGAAAGGCAAAAGAGAACTGGGCAGAGGAATATTTGTATTGTATAATTATAAGTGTATATGACGAATATATATGTATTTGCATGTGTATATACAATTTTCTCTCACTTTATACAAACAAAAACGCAATTTATACAATTATGTTGTATAAAGCGAGAGAGGCGAGCACAGAGGAAGCGAGCGAGAAAGGGAGAGTGGCGAGCGAGAATTTGGAGGGAGAGAGGCAACTGACAAACGTTTGCTACGGGGCACAATTAAATCAAACAGTAGCTACTCCATTTATTTTAGATTATAAGTTTGTCATTCTGTACAATTATCCCTTTTAACAACTCACGGAAAGAAACGTAATTAGGCCCTAAACTACAGGCCCATTAAAAGGCAAGAACGTTATCCAGTAATACTAGTTTGTACTCTTCTTCTTCTTCTTCTTCGTGGAGTTCCAAAGCTCCACAAAATTTTTGGCTTCAATTTGAGCTTTGCCTATTCCGATGAAATATTCACCCCAAGTGATTTAAGGTGAAATTCTAAACTTCCCATAATGCAATTTCAATTTTAGTTTTTTTCATTTTTGTTGTATTTTACTTTGGTTTAGCACCATTTTTTGGAGCTATAATTTAATTGGGATATGAATATTTTTGGGCTGATTTTGAGGCATTTGGATAAATTTAGCTTGTGGGGTTTTGTTATCTTGATTGAAATTCAGTTTAACATGAAAAAAAAATAATCTTGAAGAGGGAAAGTTCATTTTGTGTATTAAAATGTATAGATTTCTGTTGTTCCAGCTATCACCATCTACTTAACTAGGTGTGTTTTAATACATAGATGGTGATAGTTCACCTAGGAAAATGGAACAACGGATAGTTGGGTGTGAAACTCGCGAAACAAGTGATAGTTCAGTGTGTTTTTGACCAGTATCTCTAGTTTTATAATTAGTGCTCTCTATCTGCTACCTATTCCATGGTTTGTTAGGGAGTTATGAGTTATCTATAATTGAGTAGTTTACTATTTTAATTTGCCTTGAGTTGTTGAAGCTTGTATTCTGCTTTAAGGGAGCATTATGACTTAGCTCATGTGTGTTTAGGGGGCTAGATTTTAATTCATTCAATCTCTCCCTTTTACAAATTAAATTGTGGCTAGCTCGTGTTGGTTCAAGTTTAATTCAGACAAATTTTGAGGCTTTGCATTGATAATCGTAAGTTATACTAGGATTAAAAGTTAGACGTGAATGTTGATATGTCATAGTACATAAGCTATACTTATGTAAACTTCTATAGTTATCCAAGTCAAGTTTATTATATGAACGGAAATGGTATGACACAAACTCAAAACATGTTCCAAAAGCAAGTGTGATTTGTCTCTATGCCTGCACCTAACAAGAATTTGATGTGAGCCTACCTAGCTTTCTGGTTGCAGAATGGATTGCGGCTGTCTACACTCTCAACTCAGTACCACAGTTTCGGTGCATAGCAAAGGGAGAAGTCAACCGCCTAAATTCAGAATTTTGAGATGCAATCCCCAGCTGAATTTAAGTTCACTTGATTCTATGAAGGTTTGCTAATTCTAACTTGCATTATATTGCTTAGTAATAAACTATTATTTCACATTATTACCACTGAATAGATAGTGAGGATTCATGTAACCGACCCCAACTAGCTTGGGAATGAGGCGAAGTTGGGATTAAAGAACTGTTTGTTTTTCTAGTGGCAATTTGGAATTTTCTTGTAATGTTATGTCCCAGAAAACAGTGTGAGTACATTGTTTTGTCTGAAAGACTACTCACCCCGTTACATCCTTTTATCTTAAATTAGTCTTATCCTAGTACATACTTTGAAGTGGCTAATTTCTTACTTCTATGCTCCCCAACCTATTCTGAAGGGTAGGGGTTAATTGAAAGGTCTTTCCATGATCTAGGGTGCGTAGGTGTAATAAAATAGAATGATACACCTTTCTTTTATAGGCAAATAGAAAATGAAGTTGTAGTGCTAATTGAGGTAATTGGGTTGTGCAGTTCAGCTTTGTAGTTAAATTCAGTATATTTGAGAGATTGCCACATTGTCCTTATCTATAAATTGATTTGTACTCTGTACAAAAATGAGTTTTTCCTTTAATTTTGCCTAGTTCACTCTGATAACACCCTATTTAATCCCATTATATTTTAGATTGAAGTACTTTTTGTAACTGTGTTAGGTAATTTTTTTGCACCATGATAGCAGCTTTGTCAGTGAAATGTATCTATTAGTGCTCGTGAAGTGCTTCTAATTCTCATATCTTATTCTTTTGGTTCAAGATTGTACGAGCTAGAAACTTAAGTTTGTTCGAGTTAGAAACAATTTTCTTTTTACTTCAGAACAGCCATTGTAATATCTCCTAATGTTCATAGTTTTGTGGTTTGAAAGTTATGAGTCAACCGTAATAGGTACAGTGTGGTGACCAAAAGATCACTTTGGTTATGAATCCTTAAACGATGTATAGTGCTTTGACTATTATTTGTGTTCCTATCCGTGCAATTACTTTGGTTATGAATCCATAATGATGTATAGTGCTTTAGCTATTATTTGTGTTCCTATCGGTGCTTTAGCTATCATGTAACTCTAGGGGGTGATATTGATTATAGTTTATTGACCCTTCACTTGGATCTTTTTTCCTTTTCCTTCATAAAACTAGCCTGTTGGTGAACCATTGACTTAGGTCAAACCATGAGTATTTTCTTCTGCAATTATTGGGGTGAAAGGATTCGCTTATGAGTTAAATTATCTCTATCTTTTTCTTATTTTTGAAATAAAACTCGTGTCTGAACCTGTTTGCAGCAAACTTGCAGTGGGGTGGCACTTGAATTGAAGCTTAGAAGGCCGTCAGAGAAGTTATATCCTGTCCAAACTGTTGGTATTAGATGTGATCATCCACAAAATGCAGATTTGCCTCGTTACTATTCAAGGAAGGAAAAGAAGCCCTTCCCAATACCTATTGTGGAGCTACGTAGAGCTGCAAGGGATAGAATGAAAAATCGACTACCTAAAAGACGTGTACCTCCACCAAAGATTGGATTGGTTATCAAAAGCCTAGTTCCTGCTGCGTACAATGTGTTCAATGCACGAATGACAGTGATCAACAATATCAAGCGGCTCTTGAAAGTGGTAACTGTTAATGGCTGCAAGTAATTCTCTTCCTGATCTAGACTTATTAGTATATGATTAGTGTTTCAAAAGGCACTAGGCTTCAAGGCAATTCTTTGTAGTGCCCTAACCTTTTAATTAGGAAACTGCAAATCGTTGTTCTTGAATCTGTATGAAATGCTTCCAGAAGTTCTAGTTCGTATTCAACAATAATTCAAAGAAGTGTGACACAGTTACATCTTGTGCCAATTTTGCAGGTGGTGTAATGAAATCCATGTGGGACCTGTTGGGCATCCGTTCAAGTCATGTAGAGGATCACAAGCTTCGCAACGTAAAGGACATCACGAGTGGGGAAAGGCAGTTCTTGAAGACATAATAGTGCCACTTGAATCCTACCATCTATACGATCGCCTAGGGAAACGTATTACACACGAGGAGAGATTTTCTATCCCTCGTATCCCTGCAGTAGTGGAGCTTTGTATCCAAGCAGGTGTTGATTTACCTGAATATCCTACAAAAAGGAGAAGAAAACCAATCGTATGGACCGGAAAAAAAGAATTTGTTGATGCAGATGAAAGTGAATTGCCTGATCCCGAACCAGAATCTCCAAAACCACCAATTCTAACCGAGATACCCGATCCAGAGGTAGAACCACCATCAAGCACTGAAGAAACGATATTGCTAGCTGAAGAAACGCTCGTAGCATGGGAAAAAATGAGGGCCGGAGCCAATAAGCTGATAAAGATGTATCCAGTAAGAGTTTGTGGATACTGTCCAGAAGTTCATGTTGGTCCAAGTGGACACAAAGCACAAAACTGTGGAGCTCACAAGCATCAACAACGAAACGGGCAACATGGTTGGCAGACAGCAGTGCTAGACGACTTAATACCACCAAGATACGTGTGGCATGTACCCGATGTAGCTCAACCGTTGCAACGAGAGCTTCGGAGCTTCTATGGACAAGCTCCTGCAGTGGTAGAAATATGTGTACAGGCAGGTGCTGAAGTCCCTGAGCAATATAAGCCAACTATGAGGTTTGATGTGGGGATTCCTAACAGTATCAAAGAAGCAGAAATGGTTGTTTGATTGATAGTGGTTGGAATGTATAAGAGCAATTATGTAATGTATTTATCCTAAAGATTGAAAACCAACTATATATGAAGGAAACTAGCAAGTTCCAAATTCTGTCTCGGTAGGACATGTATTTCTATTACTCTGAAATTCATAAATATAGTAGTTAATGGTAGGGTTATCATTATCCTTTTTATAGTGGCGAATCTTGTATGTGTTCCTAATCAAAGGAACTTGTCCATTTTTCCAGGTCAATTTTCGAGGTATAGTAAGTTTATTTCGTACCCTTTAACACCAACTTTGAATCCAACCAATATGATAAATAGAAGTACAAAGTTAACATGATCGCTAGTAACAAATTATGACACATGTTATGTACTTATTGATTTGATATAAATATCGAGTTTTTTATAATGAGTTACTTTGGACATCTCCCTTTTGATAGATATATATGAGGAATGGCTGGTTGTGATGATTTTTACTATTTATTACTATATTATTATTATTATTATTATTATTATTATTATTATTGGTAAGAAGCAAAAAAT
This sequence comes from Solanum chiquidenum, assembly GCA_029582725.1. Classification (NCBI taxonomy): domain Eukaryota; kingdom Viridiplantae; phylum Streptophyta; class Magnoliopsida; order Solanales; family Solanaceae; genus Solanum; species Solanum chiquidenum. Next base: position 51,118 of record JAJOOS010000575.1, on the reverse strand, counting down.
GATTGTTTGATACTCTTCTATTTTCTTGGTTTTTCTTTTAGTTGTGAAGAACATGACTAAAACATGAATTTAATTAAACTATAAACATACAACTTTTGTAAAATTAAATAGAGAAGAAAATGCGAAGGGCGTGAACTAGTGGTCGATTCATGGTTATAAAATGAAAAAAAGATTCCGTTGCCGGGACTTGAACCCGGGTCTCTCGGGTGAGAGCCGAGTATCCTAACCAACTAGACTACAACGGATTTACGTTCTTGAATTAACCTAAAACTTATTTATTACAATAATAGTCATGTATGTAGTCCAAACAAAAAATTGAGTCAGCTGGCAAAAACGCAACGGAATAAAGGTCAAATATACCCTTTTACCATTAAAAATAGTTTAAATATATCTATCGTAATATTTTTAGTCTAAGCATATCATTATTGTTATACTTTTGGTCCAAATAAAAACCTCCCAATACACTTTACACAAATTTTCACTTAATTTTGACGGAATGATATGAGGCAAGTTCAAAATCGAATGATCCTTCTAATTTTATTACCCAATTCATTTAGAAACCTGCAATGTTGTAATGAAAAATTCAGACAAATTACATTAAAATAAAACTTTTTATAAGATGTATAGATTGTTATCTGTTCAATAATAGTCAACGTTCAAGATTTTAAGTCAATGAATACGAAATATCATCAAACACGCTATCAATTTGTAGCCAAAGCTTGACAATTAAACACTTTTCGTCATAGTAATATATAAGGTAAATAACCCAAAATATTTTCTTTTTATATATATATTAAATCTTGAATCTCTGATAAAATTTCTAGCTTCGTAACTCGCTACCCGTGAAGAAATTTCTAAAAGAAAAAAGTGCAAGAATATCCCATTTATTTTTTCCATTGGGCTGAGGAGATTCAAAAACTAGTATAAATATAAATACAAACATAAATTATTTTTACCTTGGTACATATTCATATTTTTTTAATAAATAGATTCAAATGAATCTCTCCAATTGAACTTAGCTCTAGAACAATTTTCTCCCTCGACATGTACAGATATTAGGTAACTCCATCTACCGAGACGTGAAATGATAAGAAGTTTTGTTTTAAGGACATTTTCTTTGCCTAAAGGTCTATAGGACATAGACCGTTTAAGTCATCGTGATTTATTAAAATTTGCAATCAAATTGCTACAAGCCTAATTTCTTAGTACAACAACATACACAAAATATCACACAAAGTAGAGCCTACGGAAGATAGAATATGCATAGACCTTACCCCTATAGCTCAAGAAAACAAGCCTAATTTCTTAATACAGCAACAACATCCAATAAAGCGGAGTCTAGAGAGGGTTGAGAATATGAATAACGTGTCCCTAAAGCGGAGTTTAGAGAGGGTTGAGAATATGAAAACCGTGTCCCTACCCTAAAGTTAGAGAGGTTTGTTTCCAATAGAGTCTCTGCTTAAGAAAACAAGGTTAATTTCTTACAACAACAACATACACTGTATAGTCCTACAGTACAGAGTGGAGTCTGAGGAGGGTAAAGCATACACAAACCTTACCCCTATCTCAGAAGTAAAGAAGTTGTTCCCGATAGAACCTCAACTCAAACAAACAAGCCTTATTTCTTAATGAGAAACCAAAAACAATCCAAAGAAAAAGATATGGACGCATGGCAGGTTATGCAAAACATAAAAGCAGGAGTACTTTACCAAAAAAAGTAGGATTTTCACATAGTTTAACTGTGCTGTCAAAAGCTCAAAGCCAATACTTTCTATAGCCATAGCAGCAGCTTTCTTTCTTTTGTTTTCAACAGTGCAAATAACAGAGATTATAATCTAGTGATATCAAAGTACCACATTAGGATATAATAATGTCTTATAGCTTTGGCAGTGATTTTATGATGACGCGGCATAACTAATTCTTGGTACCAATATCCTTAATGGCATTAATCTGCTCTTCTCCCATCGCAGACATAACAGACACCACGAGATCCTTCCCTTCCTGGAACCCATCTTTAACCTACATAACATGAAACAAAAAAGCTCAGTCACTGGGAGTGCCTTTGGTACGACATAAGTCATTTTTTCCTTCGATATGTTTCCATGAAAAATACTTCCCTAAGAAATGGTTTAGTATTTGGTTGGTGAGTGAATTATTTTATTAGCAGATCGAAGAGAGTCTTGATAAAACTTTAGAGTAGTAATAATGACAAGTATCACTAGGAGAAAGTAAGAGGAAATTAAAAGTTGAATCTAGTTGTAAGAAAAATGACTTGCGCATGTAAGTTCAAGAAGTCATAATTCCCTTTGAAACTGTGTGATCAGATATTAGGAGCGTTCTTTCCCGTGTTGTCCAAAGTTCTTACCTGCTTCAGCAGACTTTCATCGGTGGGAAGCCGGAGGTCATCCTTGGTGTTTCCACTTTCAGTAAGAAGGGAGACCTAAGACAACAAAATGAACAAATTGCCACAAGAAAGAATCAGCCAAAGAAACCTCTAGCTTTGGAAACAGAACTTCAAGGGATAGAGAAACATGGCAAAAAAAATATTGCCTCACTTTGATATATAAGTTATTTTCCATTATCACTTCCCTGCCATTAATCAATTTGATCTTACTAACACCTCAAAAGGTATCATTTCGTAATTTCTTCTCTGCATCCACTAATTTAATGCGACATCAACCAGTTTCACCATACCATTTTGAGCTTAGGAAAATGATAAAAGATTGAATTCATGGTGAAAAAATTGATTAACCAAAAGGCTAACCAAATGAAGACCTATGTTGCTCGGACTTCCAAAAGTAGTGCGGCAACATTTTTGGAGAGTCCGAGCAACATAGATGAAGCCTATAAAATACTTTTGACGTACTACAATAGATGTTATAGAAACTTAGTTAAGGTCTCTGTTTATTTTGCTGACATAATTCACAATAAATAACTTAATTGGTGGCTTTCAAGAAAACAAAGCATTTGTTGTCTATGCATATGAGAGTGTGTGTGTGTGTATTACAAGGAAGAAAGGAATAGAACCCACCATAGCCACACCATTTGGATTACGCTCAAAATAAAAACCGAACCTTATGTACAAGTAGATTAAAAACTCAAGAAAACTTAGACGTTGATATTCATCTAAACTGGTCTGCCATAAAATCTCAGCCATAAAAAACAATGTGGTTAAGTTTAGTTTCTTTCTTTTAGCTCCAGGTAGAGTAGAGTGACTGTTCCACTTCACATAAGTGGTAAAAGAAAACTTACAAAACCATCTTCAGAGATGTCAATCAGCTGATAGTCGGTACGGTTGACATGTGGCACCTGAGAAAAACATGTACAAATCAGAAAAATGAAACTTCCATTGCTGGTAAGCCAAACATACAACAGTAGAAACAAAAAGACGGGAAAGAAACACTTCATTACGTCACAATTGTGGGAGGATGGAACAATATCTTCGAGTTTCTTTCCATTGAAAATGTCAATTGCCACAAAGTGACATTTAGCATGTCCGTGCTTTCCAGTTTTTGAAGTGGAGACCTCAACAACCTGCTCAAGATTATCATAATAAAACTCAAGAACCTTCTTTGAAGAGCCATGTATCCAAAACTAGACCAGTAAATGAATATACAAGGTTGCAACAAGAAGTATAAAAAACAAAGTAACAAATAGCTCAAGACTTGTTAATATCTGCTATATTATCTTGTTAGTCTTTTTTGAAGTCGGCCTATTTATATTTACAAGACTTGCACAATCTATTTGCCTTAGCACCTGAATAATACTTGAAAATTGAAATCTGTGATAAGAATGGATGTTAATTGATGAACTTTTAACCCTGAATATCTTCCGTAATCGGACTATTCAGCTTGTATATTGCCGGAAGCTCCATTATTGCCTAGGAGCATGAGCAATATTGAGATATTATATCCTCTTTGGCAATCAGACAATGCAATGCAGCTCCAAGTTCAGGCAAAACAATGATTAATTATTAGGATGATATTTGAATGAAAAAATGATACATATACATTACAAAAGAGTCACAAGACACAGAGTTTATTATCTTGAGAGCAAGGGATTAAATGTGGTCAGCAGATACTAAATTAGAGTTCCGATCTACTGCCTTGCTCCACTTGGCTATATCCAAGCCCTGGAAATGCCAAGACTCCCTTGAAAAAATTGTCCTTTTTCTTAAAAAAGTATTAAATCTAATCAATCAGCTTAAAGACACCTTTTTCTTCTATCAGCGAATAGATCTATCAATCAACTAAAGAGAATCCAGAAGAAACTCTGGCCAATCAGATTCAGAAATAACACAGCTGACAGATGCAGAGTACCATACCAGGTTCATCTGAACCAGTACTTCCATTGTGATGATAAATTTTCGTGGAAAAATCTATGAAATTTGCAACAAATAATTGATATGAATCCATAACTAAGAATCTTCGAGGTTGAACTCATAAAACTTAAATCATGAATCCACCTATTCACAGGCACAAAACAAATATATGAAATAGAAGGGGGGAAAAGGGTTCATCAAGATTTGATTTTTACACGCACCCAATTCATAAAACCCCATAAAGATTCATACAATATGAACCATTAGCAAGGTGACATTATAAAACCAAAAAACCTTGCAGGGACGGCTTTTGATTTTCTAAACTAGACAAGTAAAAGTGGATGGACATCTATTTTTAGTAGAGTGAACAAGAAAAGTAGACAGATTATTAGGAGTTTGTTTCACTAAAATCTATGGCCAAACAGGAACAAACTCCATAAACTTCATGCCCAATCGAAGTAATAAAACTAATCAATCACTACTCCAAGTTCAGATTTTGCAGCTTAATAAACACATCATTTTTCTTCATCAGCAAATACATCTAAAAAGATCAAACTAAAATAGGATCCAGAATGAAAATTTGACCAATCAGATTCAGAAAAAGAAACAGGCAAAAGGGTTCATCAAGATCTGATTTTTACACACAACCCATTTATAAAATATGAACTACTAGCAAGGTGAAACTTTTTAATACACAAACAAAAACAGACAAAAGGGTTCATCAAGATCTGATTTTTACACACACTCAATTCATAAAAACACATAAAGATTCATAAAACATGAACTACTAGCAAAGTGAAACTTTTTAACACAACAAAACAAGCAAAAGGGTTCATCAAGATCTGATTTTTACACACACCCAATTCATAAAAAAACATAAATATGAACTACTAGCAAGAAAAAAAACCTTGCAGGGACGGCCTTTGATAACGATGTAACCATTCTTACGGATGGTTCCAGCTTGCTGTGGGTAAGTTTTTGAGGCACCAGCATCTGCCTTTGACTCAAAATGGTGTTCTTCGTCCGACATGCTTCTCTCTCTAGGATTCCCTTTCTCTCTCTCTGATTCTTTTGCTATTTAGGGGAAGGAGCAAAAAGGACTAACACAAAATTTGAGGACCCAAACACAACAGAGGTGAAGTTTGTTTTATTCAGGGAAGAAAAAAAAAAGTAACCCTCTTTTACAGAGAAAAATGGCAAAATGGTCACATGTTTTTATGTGATGTTCAATATAGTCCCTAAGTATTTGTATATAAGTAATTTTGGTTCTTTAAAATTATTAAAAAATGAGCTCTTTTTTATCTTCAATAATAACAATTACATATTCAATGTAATCTCACATGTGAGTTTTACGAAGAGTAGAGTGTAGAAGACCTTACTCGAGTCAAGTAATCCATATCAAAACAGACTTAAAAGGAGAAAACATTAGTGAAGACATCACAAATAATACGAGAAATATTCTTAAGCAACAGAAAGAGAATTGAGAGGCCAAAGATTATGATAATAGTGCTAATACTATTAGTATGCAAGGAGAAACCTATTTCCCTAAACAACGGCACAATGTTCAACTATCTACCAACTTACAACTCTAATTTGTAATCTTTATAACTTCTTATCCAATATCATGCCCTCAGTAAGCTGGGGATATGTCATGTCATGTTTATCGCCTCTCCTCAATGCTTCTTTCCCATATCCCTACATCTCTTAATCACACTATAACAAACTAGTCACACCTTTTCATTGGAGTATCTACATCTATCCTTCTCACAACACATCAACATCCTCATTTCTGCTACTCTTATCCTTTGAACATGAAAGTTCTGATTAGGCCAACATCCTTCACACACAATATAGTCGATCTAAGCAACATTATGTAAAACTTATATTTAAACTTTGGTGCTACATTTTTGTCGCACAAGACTCTAACAATGTGCCTCTATTTCGTCATCTTCACCAAAACGGTGTGTGAATTTGTCGATCTACACATTTTCTTGAATTAAAGACCCAATATACTTATCAAACTATAATTGTTAAGTTTGATCGGTAATTATAAAAAAAAATCAACGCAAACTCGCATTTGAAAGTACAATTTTATAGTTTGTGTTATTTTTAAATATATTTAACCATATATCATCAAAATTACTCTAAATCATAATTTATCAATATGTCATGGACTAAAAGTGCTAGTTTCCCTAAAAGTCCCATATTGCTTTGAACAACAAAGAGTCCCATTAAAAAGGGGAATATGACTTTATGACCAAATTCGTGTTGAAAGGTACATATGAATATTTTAATGTTTTGTACCATCACATTTAATTTTATATCTTTAACTTTCTCTAGCCATTTAAGAATTTAATGTTACAATAATTACTTTATTTGTCTCAAAGAATGAGATAATTAGTTCACCCACTTATTTTACTTGACTCCTAGAATATAATTCTTAACAAATTTTTATTAGGGATGTATTTTAATAAACAAATTTTACTAATAATAATTTGAAATTCTAAATTTGATTACTACTTTGTATAGTTAATTAAACATTAAGAAATTATTTGGTATGCGAAATAAAATAAGTAAAGTTATTTTACGAATTGAGATCGTTTATTAAATTAGTTATACCATCATTGTGGTACAAAGTACAAACGATGAAAAAATAATTACAAAACTATAGCTAATATTTTATATATCCAAATGATGGACATCTTTCACTAATTCTTTTTTTTTTGGTTAATTGAAAAAAAAAAGAATCTTGAAATTGACAACATTTATTTAATTATTTTTTTTTATGATTATTGGAGAAGGAATGAGATGCCTCTAGTGAATGGACATAACTAGTCCACATACAGATGCTAACATATCAAATCATCGACGAGGATTGTGGTGCGGTGATGAAACTGTTTCACGTTTAATTAGGATTTTCAGATTCAAACTCTGAAAATGAAGAAAATTTTATCGAAAGCACCACCTATTGTCCCTATAATATTCGATCCAATTTTATTGGGAGTATCATCACTATATAAAATTTACTTTTAAGTCTCGGTGACACATTCTTATTACACAACACTCCAAATTTAAACCTCCATTTCATTTACCCGCTTCAAATACAACTTTATTTCCTTAAATTATAAACTCTAAATACATAAAATCCTATCAAATTCCAAAATACACAATACAAATTGTGAGAAATTCCTACAAAGCTTATAAATTTTTTTTAGCAAAAATTACATCTCAAAAATTTACATAAACTCCAATAAGTAAATAAAAAATAACAGAAACTACAAAATTCGAACCTCTAAATGTTAGTTTCTGCTAATTTCCTCTATGCTAATGTTCCCATCAAATCTAATATATAATGTTCAATAAATATTTGACATAGACTAAAAATATTACTCTCCCCATTTTAATTTACGTAACAAATTTCAAAATTTTGAAATTCAAATAAATCTATCTTTAATCGTAAATTTTTTCATATATTTTAAAATGTAAATTATTGTAATTTATAATACTTTTTACGTAGATTACAAATATATAAATTTTATTTCAATTTTTTTGAAGATTTCATACGTAAATTTTCTATCAAACTTAAACTATTTGACTCTCGAAAAACGAAATACCACATAAATTTGGACAAAGGGACTAGTATTTTTTGACAAACTTAAAAAGATTAAAACTATAAAGTTCATAGACTTAAAGGTACTAATTTGAACCTACCCTCAAACATAAGGGACCATTTTTATCATTCTTTCAAGATACAAGGGCCAAATTAAAATTTCCTCAAACTTTTGTCCACCAGAAAATTCAATCGCCTACCACTGAAACAGAAAAAGAAAAAAAGCTTCAATTTTCAGGTGATTATGGCGATAAACCTACCATGGCATCCCTTAAACCCTACTAAAACCCTACGTTTTGCTAACCGAACAGCAAAGGTAAACCTCCCTATTCGGCAAGTTACTTATGTACATGCTTTCAGGCGGAGTGATTTTGATGGATTCGCTAAACGAGTTAGATCCGGTGAAGCATGGAAAGATGTGTGGAGGAATGCCAACGATGGTTTTGAACAGTTTTTATATGAAGCGAAGAAGACTGCGGAACGTGTTGATAGGAGATATGATGTTTCAAGGAAAGTATCGGATGTTGCACAGTCTGCTGCTGATCGTGCTAGAGAAATTGACCGTGAATTTGAGATTACTCGAAAGTGGCGTACTTTTTCTCTTGATTTTAGATCAAATTTGCCTAGGGTTTGTTTGCTTATCCTATTGCTCCTTTATATTTACTAATAATAAGTTTAGTTTGATTCTATTGTATGCGGATAATAGTACTCTCTTTGTGTGCTCAATTTGATTAATCTTCGAAGCTAAATTGAATTAGATTGTTATGATATTATTGTTGTGATAGTACTCCCTCTATGCTCAATTTGACTAATATTTGAAGCTTAAATTGGATTAGATTGGTATGATATTAACTCAAGGAATGACACTTGTGTCCAACGTCGGTTAACTGGGTGGGGAGCTGACGTGGGGATTATATAGCCTTAGGCTCTTTCAATAACTAGCTTTGGTGTGTGGTTCTCCTGTGGTTGTATTAATGGTGTCAGAGTCACCACTCACAGCTGCCGAGTGTGGTGGTTTGTTATAATATTATTGCAAGGAATGGGACTTTGAGTTCCTCATTGGTTAAATGAGGAGCTGACGTGGAGCTTATATTGCCTTAGGTTTTCTCAATAACTAGCTTTTGGGGTGTGGTTCTCTTGAGGTTGTATTAATGGTGTTCGAGTCACCTACCACCCTCCGGGACCATCGTGTCTTGGATGGTGATGCCGGTATGGTAGTGGTCGGCGGGGGTTAACAATGTATAGCGTGCAGTCGTCGAGCGTGATGGTTTGTTATGAGATTATCCCAAGGCGGTTAAATGGGGAACTGATGTGGCGGGGCTTATATTTCCTTAGGTTCTCCCACCTCAATAGCTAGCTTTTGGAGTGTGGTTCTCCTAAGGTTGTATCAAGATCAACTCCATTTTTTACAATGAAAATTTTGATACTATAAAAACTATACAAAAATTACAACATGTAGCGCCTTTTCTCATGTCAATTTGATGAAAAAATACATTTAAAAATGTTGGTCAAAGTTCAATTGTTTGACTCTCGAGTCTCGAGAAGCGAAACTTTACAACTAATTTGGGACGGAAGGAGTACTAAATAGAAGATTGTGCAAGGATGAGATGCACAAATCCAGAAATGATCTAGAAGGTTATTTTTTTTGGGAAGGACGCATCTATTATTGGGGTTTGTTTGGTTGGTGGGGTAAGACATAAGAATCATGGGATAAAATGTGGGATTATTTTATCTCACATTTGGTTTGTGGGTGAAGGGATAACAATCCCATGGAATGTACTAAAATGGTGGATTGGCTATCCCAGCTATCCCATATAGAAAGTGGGATAGCTAATCCCATGGGATATGCCAACTCATCCTTGTATAACCCTTCGGGCATAGATCACCTTGAGTTTCCCCAATTAATCGTGGATTTTTTCAAAAAGCTTTTAGTACTGAAACTACGGGATAGAGAGTAAAAGCTTTAGCTGGATTTTCCAACATGTTATAGTTATAATATAGTACTAATATCCTTCCAATTAGTTAGTTGATTTAGTGCCATAAAGTATGTTCTGGATCTTTTACTTCCATGCCGGACTCTTCTTCATGCCAATCAGGGTTTATGGTTTCAGTGATTAGTTAATTGATTCGTAAAGTTCATTATGGATTTTTGGTTTGATGCACTTGAGCCAAGGGTCTTTCGAAAACAACCTCTCTATCTCCACAAGGTAGTGGTAAGATGTGCATACACTATACCCTCCCCATACCCTACTTAGTGGGATTTCATTGGGTATGTTGTTGTTGTATTATGGATTCTTATCCATCCTATGAGTTAGTTTCATGTGAATTAGGTCAACTGGTTTTTTCTATTTCGGCCAAAACGTATTCCACCATTAGTTAATTGATTTAAGTTGGTGTTTTCAAGTTTGTTATGGGATTCCTTTTACTCCTGCCAGTGAGCATCATGCTAATTGTTTTTTCTGTTGCTGCTGCAGTATAGGAAGCAGTTGAATGATTTTATGGATACTCCGCTGGGAAGAAGTGCTGCTGTAAGTGTTATTTGTTTTTCGAAGACACATGCCATGTGAACTTATAGCACAGTTCTTAAATACCTTAGACATTGATTTCTTATGACTTATGAGAATTTAGATACATTTGCAAGTTGCGCTGGGGAAATTGATGAGCTGAATTTCAATTGTTCTATCCTCTATGAGGTGGAGAAGGATCATACAAGTGTCCAGTATATGGGATTTGTTTACTTTTTCTTCTATGGACGTGAGAATAGGAACAACACTTCCTGTCATAGAAGTTTCATTTACTCTAGTAGTAAAGTTGGTATAAAGCTCGATATTCTGATTTCATATAATGTAAGTTGTTCTCAATATTCTGTGGTGGCTTGATCATTGTAGTATATTTCAACCTTTTCATATACCCTTTGAATCATTGCAAATGCAGTTGCTAGTTCAGAGTACAGTTCCGAATGCCACAATTCTGTTGTAAAAGTCATTAGAAAAATTGCTATGAGTTGGTATCTAATTGCATTTCAGTTCATACTAACTGGTCATACATCCTTCTCCATTTTTTCTATCTTGGGCTGTGAGTTATTGGCAGATATACTTCTAGAGATCTTATCATCATGAGCTTGGATATTTTCTATTCTATATTTTAAGGTAGTCATATGTATTTGAAGCTTCTAGGAGCTTTTTTTCAACATATCGTAATATCTCCGAAGTTATCTTGTTCTAAATCCAAGTCTTTTATCTTCCTCAAAATCTGAGTCTTATGTGTTGTTTGCAGACAATATTCTTTCTGTGGTTTGCTCTATCGGGTTGGCTGTTTCGAATTCTGATAATTGCAACATGGGTTCTACCATTTGCTGGACCTCTTCTTATTGGGGTTGTTGCCAACAATCTAGTCGTCAAGGTAACTTTATTTCTCAATACCCTTGTGCTTAGAAGTAATTATGTATGAATTGAACTGTTGATTGACTGAGTTTTATTAAGTAACATTACTGGTTGATCCAACTCCTCAATTAATAATAAAAATAATTCAGGTTTTGGAGAAAGAGGCAGTGTAGTAAAATTTTAAATGGATCTTTGGCTTGGCCATTATTCTTTTGGTAGTTGCCTCTTAAGCTAATTGACGAGCTGATGTCATGACATGATAAGCTTATATTCTAAGTGTTATATAAGCCTGATATGATGTTTATGCCTTTTTGTGTGTGGGGTGGGTGGGTGGGTGTTGTTGTATTATTGCGTTGAGTCGAGCATTTTGGCGGTTCAATCCCACAATTGATGAGGGGAAGAAAATGGGATGCTTTCTGCAACTTTAATCTAAAAATATGTAGAATGTACCAAAATACTCTTTAATCTTGTGGTGTTAAACATGTCACATGAAAAGTTGAATTAAAGAATTGCCATAAAAAAGAAAAGAGGCATTCTTTTTGAAACGGACTGTAAAAGAAAAATAAGACAAAAAATTTGAACGGAGGGAGTAATAAGTGTGTTACCATCATTAGACTGTATTTGTTCATTTTGAATGTTCTACAAGGGAAAAGGCTTATATAGCAATTAGCAGCAGAACACAACAAGTGGGATTTTCATATAGGAGGAAGAAGTGCTAAGTTGTGGCTGCCTCCTACACCTTCCTCCACGACATACCAGTGTTGTGAAAAGCGTAAAACGCAAAAAAATTCTAAGGCCTATTGGGGTTTTAAGCACAAACAAAACATGGGCTATAGTGAAAAAAGGGGCTAATGGAGAAAAAAATACAAATATTTATGTGTAGTCTTAAGACTAATAGGTATAATAAAAAATTCTCTAACAAATATATGGACAAACAAATTGGAAAAATTATGATAAAATGAAACATCAATTATTTAGTGTCGCCTCTTCAGGTTTATGTTCATTAGCAAGGAAAAGTATGCCATATTACCTTGATGACGACACTGAAGCGCTCAACATGTTTTGTGCCTCTCTTTAGGGTAGGGATGGCAATGGGGCGGGGCAGGGTGGGTTTAAGGCTATGTGAGGCGGGGCGGGTTGAAGTGGTTTTTTTTTAAAATTAATGTGGGGTAGGGCGGGTATATGTGATTTTATGTGGGTTCAAATTTAATTGTAACTTTTTACATGTTATAAGAGTGATAGAACATTATTTATTAAGATAATTTCTATAAATCTAGTAAAATATTCGAGATAGTATATGAAAATGGTTCAATAAAAAATAATACAATTTCTTACATGTTTTCCAATTGACCCCTAAAAAATAATTTTTTAAGTCACCATCCTATTAAATTAATACAACTTAACGAAAAAAAGAATTTTGTTGTTATGAATTTTATTTTTAGTATCAAACTTAATAGAAAAAGAAAATATTAAAAAAGGTATGCGGGGCGGGTTTATGCGGGACGGGGTGGAGTGGGTTGAAAATGAAAAAAGTTGTTATGCGAGGCGGGGCGGATTAAAAAAAATGCGGGTTAAGCTCAACCCGCCCCACTCCACCCTGCACCGCCCCTTTGCCATCCCTACTTTAGGGCTTAAATGCACCTTCGATAACACTGTTACATACAGATAATTGACACATTCTTGAGTCTTAACTCTGTGCTTATGAGCTACATTGTGAGAAAATGCTGTGTGGCTACGATGACCAGTTTGCAGCTTTCATCCCATTGTCACACGTCTTGTTTATCCGTGCAGGGTCAGTGCCCATCTTGTAGGAGACAATTTATCGGAAACAAGAATTCAACGGTTCGCTGTGCCAACTGTGGAAATGTTGTGTGGCAGCCGAAAGGAGACGACTTCTTTTCTAGAGGCAGTCGAGGAGGTTCTACTCCTTCAAAATCCCAACCAGATATTATCGATGTTGAGTTTGAAGAAAAATAGGTATACACTGGAAAGCATGAACGTCATACGAAAGAGTAGAATGTTGTATGATGACAGGTAAAACCCGAAGGCTATTCCCATCCCTGTCGCTGGTGATGCCAATCATCTGTCCTTTCTATGAACGCAGAAACAGTAGAATGTTGTATAATGCTATCATTTTATTTTTCACTTCAATGTATTTATTTTTTTGCTCTTCCCTGTTGGTGATTACAACTTTACTGGTTAGTTTGTGAAACTTTAATATATACATTTGGAATGGAAACTAAAGTAGCTGCATTCTACTAATGATGTATGATTTTGGAGACTCTCAACTCATTCTGTAATTCTGTTGATTAGAAAAAAGTATTGGGGTCAAATAAGTTACATATAATACCCTTTAATGTGACCTTAACTGACATTTATGTCTTTTGACTTTTTATGTCTAAAAATAGACATTTAAATTTGTATAAAGTTGAACAAGTAGACATTTATGTCTTGTATTTTTATTTTATTTTTAAAAAAAAAAAACTTCAAGAAACAATTGTAGCTAAACTTGAAATACTTTGCTGATGTTAGATATATTTTAAATAGCGGTCCAAAAAGTGGTTACTGATCTTCAGCCATAATTATAGCAAGAAAAAAAAGGGCCAAATATTAAATACTACAACCCATATCTCCTGCAGCTGGCTTGAACATTCAATACCTTTTTTGCTTCACCCTTAACTAGTGGTCTCAAGTTCGAGCCTCGAATATAGAGAAAATCTAGCTGGGAACACCATTCTTGAATGGACCATGTAGTGCATAATTCAGATTTAGTAGGTAAATCTTTTTGTCCTTTCTTGATTTGTCGAAATGGACAAGTAAAAAAGGAAAATTGAACAAGTAATTAATGACAGAGGGAGTATTTATTTAAGAGAGATTAAATAAAAAAACACGATAAGTATTTTGAGACGGAGAAAGTAGTACAGAGTGTTTATGGGTGTCAGTGTTTTCCATACTTCAGTACATTGAGTCAGAAATTCTTCAGACATGCTCCAAAACCAAACCAATGAAATACTCACAATTATAATAAATTAGTACTATAGTGACCAAGCTGTCATGCATGTCTTCAAAATATTGAATCATTATCATACTCCATTAATGTACCTACATTTGTGACAGGTAACTTTTTCAAGATTCCAAGAACATGACATTACTGATTATGTTGGTTGTGACTTACTATGTTGTAAGCACTCATCTTGCTAGTATCTAGTACTCACACATTTGTTTGTCTTCTCTTGTTGAAATCATATTATGACAACTCAATATATATTTTTATAATCGTGATGTTTGAATCAATTTATTCGTAAATTATTTCAAAGGATATTGATTACTTGAAACAGATCATCAGTTTGTACCTAGATGCTTGTTATTTGTGTAGACTAGCTTATTCGTACCTCAATTATATCACTATAGGATACATGTTACTTGTACGGACAAGCTTGTCACTATCTCGACCATTTCACCGTTGGACACATGAATACTTATACGAATCACTTTGTTCATACAAGTATCTCGTCTATTTCATCATCGGGTTACTTGTTATGACTGTTACGTGTACATACAAGATTGTTTGTATACCTTATATACTATTTCACCATTCGATACATGTTACTTGTACGAATTAATTTATTTGTATCTCAACTGTTTCACCACCTGATATACATCACTTGTGCATATCAGATTATCCATATCTTAACTAAATCACCGAAATACATATTATTTCTCATTAACAGAAGGAAGTAGATGCTAATATTTTTTTATATATAATTTTCACTCACTTCATTAACCGTTTCACCAACCTAAGAGGGTAGAGCATGAATAGCATTAAAATGATTGAACATAAGCAACAGAAAAAAATTAGTCAAAAGTGATTATTAAATTAATGTTAGAGGAATTTGAATACTCTAAACTTCTTGTCCTATATACACAATTACACATACTTCATGAAAAGGACCACTAGAAACAGTGGTCCTTTATCTTTCTGCAATTACTATTTCCAAGAATTGAATGGAGCCCCATAAATTAACACCAACCAGGTCCATCATAATATATAATGAAAAAAAATCTGCCTTCATAATTATGTTGTTGAGATTTTGTAAAATTTCTACGGAATTATGTTGTTCAGACTCTTTAAAATTATTAGTACGTGTCGGATTCTTTGAAACCTATTCATTCAATAGAATCTGACATGAGAGTGACAACCTTTTTTAAAGAGTCTCACTTGTTGTGTTGCTCATACTCTTAAGAATATTATCAGTGCATGTGTCAACCGTTGAATCATTCTGAACTTATATATTTTTAGAGGATTCAATATGGATGCAATAATATTTTTGAAGAGTTTGATGCCACAATATGGATGTAAAATTACTTTTGAAGCGTTCGACACATTTGTCGCTCCGACTCTTAAAAATATCATTGGACGTGTATTGGATCTCTTCTAAAATCTATATTTTGAAAAGGTCTGACATAAATGCAACAACATTTTTGAAGGGCTCAACACGTACTGCAACACTTGTATAAGAGTAAAAGCGGCACAATGCACTAAACTCTCACTATATACAGATTTCAAGATAAAACCGGACCACATAAGTTGTACCTAATATTTCTGCAAGCGATTGTTTCCGCTATGAGTATTGAGTATTCACCAAAAAAAAAGTGACCATCTCACTTTTGGATACATAAAGTGTCTTTGGATGCTGTTCTTTGTCAGCAAGCAAGAATCTGACTAATTTTGGGAGGCCCCATGAACTCTTAACAGGATGATTTTACAACATCATGAACCAAGCACAAAAGCTTGACACTACCAAAAAGGTGATATTCTTGTTTAAACGGACTAAAAAAACGAAAGTAACACAAACAAATTGAAACAAAGAGAGCAACTCGTAAAGATCTCAAAGAATTGAAAGACAAATGACAATGAGTGGAAAATTTGTTCTTCATTAAGGGTCAAGCAAAATGCCTATTTTGTACTACAACTTAAAAACTTTTCCAGTGGAAAATGAGAAAACATTGCATAAGGCAGCAAACAAAAATATTGGACTACTGTACAATTCCCCTTGTGTTAGGTAACAACACAAAAGAGAACTCAAAATACCAAAAAGAAACAAGAGGTGAAAATTGCATTGTTGCCAATGCCTTTGTGTACTCTTATCTTCATTGTTGTGCAGGCTCAATATCCTTAAGCAGTCCAACTACTTGATGCATACTTGGTCGTTTCGCGGGAACTTCAGCTGTGCATAGATAACCGATTTTCAAGGCTTCTAGTATTTGTGTCTGTGATGCAGTTCCACGAATTTTTGGATCGATAACTCTTGATCCCTCGTTGTTCCTTACTAATCCTCTAACCCAACCAACCAAGTTACCATCATTGTGTTGTGGATAATCATCTTCAACTGGTTTTTTCCCGGTAATTAGCTCGAAAAGGATGACTCCAAATCCATACACATCTGACTTTGGTGTAGGATATTTAGGTGAGCTGCTCTCTGGATGAAGAAACTCTGGGGGAATGTATCCAGGTGAACCGCGAGTGATCTCATCCTCAGGTCCCGTGCCAAAGATTTTGGCCAATCCGAAATCGGATAGTCTAGGCTCCAAGTTCATATCAAGATAAACACTGCTAGCTTTGACATCTCTATGTATAATGGGAGGTGAACAACCATGGTGTAGAAATGCAAGTGCTCTAGCAGTGCCAAGCGCGATTTTATGCCTAAATCTCCAAGTGGTTAACAATCCTTCAGAACCAACATTCTGAATACTGTTATTATCATCCTCCTCTTCCCACGTATCGGTGCTCCAGTCTTCAGTAGTAGTTCGAACCCCGAGAGGCAAGTCATGAAGCAAATTCTGCAAATTCCCATTCTCCATGTAATCATAAATGGCAATTCTTTGCTCACCAGCCAAGCAGTATCCAGTCAATGGAACAAGATTAGGATGTTTTATTCGGCCAAGATACTCGAGCTCTCTTGCAGCTTCATGGTCTGTCATAGTGGAACCATGAACAAGCACTTTCACTGCCACATGAATGCCACCTGGTAAAAAGCCTCTATAAACTGGACCAAACCTCCCTTCAGCTAACAATGTGCCTCGATCGAAATTAGAAGTTGCAGATAAGAGATCTGCAAATGTGAAATTCAACAGTGGCTTCTCGAAAATCACAACAGGCACTGAGTTTGCTTGCTTAACATCAGCAACCCAAGTTGTTGAATCAGTCTGGAACGAAAAGGGGCCAGAAATGGTCTGTTCTTCCTTGTAAGAATTCTGTTTAACCGCCCATATCGTGGTTTTCCTTCGACAACCAAAAGCCAAGAACAGTAAACCAAGAAGCAGAAAGACCATAGAGAAAGTTAATGCCAAAGCAAGTTTAAGTCCTCTGTGTTTCGGAGCTTTCTTGTGGAAGAGAGCTGGGTTGGCAGCAATAGGACATCCATTTGATGACCCGATAAAAGCCGAAAGGAGTGTTTTAGGGGAGAATTCAGTAGCACAAAGAGTTAGATTGTTGTAAGAAAAATTGAACCTTTCCATCTTTGGGAGTATCTCTACAAGTGGCAATGGGATATCACCAGTCAAATTGTTGTATGAAACATCAAGAACCAGGAGCTTTCTATTGCTCAGCGGAGGAATGCGTTTACTAAGATAGTTTTTGGATATATCAAGGATTTTCAAGCGACTCAACGACGAGAGCTCTTGAGGAATTTGGCCAATCAAACTAGTTCCAGACAAATTCAGATACTCTAAGCTAGATAACATATCAGTTTGTGGAAATTCTTGATGTGAAAATCTATTATCTGCAAGATTAAGGTATAGAAGATTTCGAGCATTCTTTAATTCTCTAATGATCTCTCCACTAAGGTGATTCTCAGATAAATCAAGATAAACCAAATGAGACCAATTGAAGCTGGAACTGAAGTTTACCTGAGAAATGTGACCATCAAACTGGTTTCTACTCAAATCAATCACTTCCAATGGCCTCTCAAAAATACCAACAACAGAACCCTTAAACAGATTGCCTGAAATATTGATATGAGTGATTGAATCCATTCTTGAAAAATCTGAACCTTTCCCAAGAATCTCATTTTCTGCAAGATTCAAGAACTTGAGCTTGTGAAAAACAGAACCAAAATCATTAGGAAAACCAGTGAGTCTGTTTTCTGAAAGATCAAGGGATTCCAAAGAATGACAGCCCAAAATTCCAGAAGGGATTTCTGAATCAAACAAGTTCTTACTAAGATTAAGAGAATGCAAACTTGAAAGGGAGCTAATGGCATCTGGGATTTTCCCAGAGAAATTGTTGACAGAAAAGTCCATGATTTCAAGACCACCAAAATTGCCTATGTTACTTGAAAGGTCACCAGAGATATGGTTATGTGAGAGGTTAAGGTACTTTAGTGAACCTAAACTCCATATATCAGAAGGCAAACCAGTGAGTTTATTGTTGCTCAGATCCAAATACTTAAGCTTTGTGAGTTTACCAATGGTGTTATCAGGAATCACACCAGATAAACCAAAACTTTTAGCTGTCAAATTGACAACATTTTCATCCTTGGAATCACATCCCACCCCTTGCCAAGAACAAAAGTGAGCTGAAAAGTTGTGAATTTTAGTAACCCCCATCTTTTGAAGAAAATCAGACACAAAAAATCCATCAGTGTTTGGCTGTTGGCAAAGCAAAGGCCTAAAGAACACAGTCAAAAGCAGAAAAGAACCAAGAATGCCTATTCCCATTTGTAGATAAGGCTTCAACTATAAAACTCAAGAGTGTAAAAGAAAGAAGCAAAACCCTCCAAACAACTCCAAAAATCTCCCTTTTTCAGAACTCCAACACCATTTTTACCATAACCCCACAAAGCCAAAAGTTCAAGAAGAGTATACTATTGACTAAGAAAGCATAAAAATCAAATATTTCTTGTGAGAAATGAGAAAGATGAGACTTCAACTGTAAAACTCAGAGAGAAAAGGAAAGAAGCAAAAAAATCCCTCCAAAAACCTCCCTTTTTTCAGAACTTCAACACCATTTTTGACACATAAAAGTTGTTCTACTTTCCAAGAATCAGCAAAACAAACACTTTCAGCACAACCCCACAAAGCCAAAAGTTCAAGAAGTGTACACAATTGGCTCAAGATGCATAAAAATCCAATCTTTCTTTAGAAAAAATGATAAACAGCAGCTCAGAAGATAATGGAATTTCAGAGGACAACTAAGATTTTTGGGGTTTCTGGAAGAAAGAATGAATAATGTGAACTTACCTTGTCTGACCTCTGCATGAAAAAGGCCAACAAAGAAAACAAACACCAAAACATAAATGCTTTGTCTCTGTGTTTTCAACTAGACAAAAGAAAGTTCAAATCTTTTTTCATAAAAAATGAAAAAAAACACAACCAGGAGAGCCTAATGAAGCTAGTAAAAATCAAGAAACTATATGGTAAAAATTGACAGTGTATATGTGTTGTGGTCAAATATTTGGGGGTTCATAAATGAGAAATTTTTGGGTTGGTGAAGTTTTGGAGTAAAGGTGTTGGATGAGAATTCAATGATTCTGCATTATGTTCATTCATTCATATCATCATTTTACTTCATAGCAAGTGGAAATACAAACTTATGATCCTCTTGAGTCTTAATTATTATTAATACTATACTCTAAAGAAAATAAAGTAATTACTTTAGGCTACTTTAAATCAATATTTATTTCATTGAAAATTTATATGTTACCTTATAGGTGATATGACTATTTATATATTCGAGAACGATAGAACGGACGTATATCTTATCATTATCTCATAAAAGTAAAAAAATTGATTTCAAAATACTCGCAGTTCAAATAGAAGGAAAAAATAGTAAAAAAAGAGAGAATATAATAGTGTGATAATGGAATTCACAATAAATAACTAATGATGCTAGATATCAAAAACAAAAATTACAATAATGTAATCATCAAAACACAGAATTAAAATATTTAAATTATACAAAAAAAGTATCAAAAGTTGTATTTTTTTATGTATACGTGCTGAAAATATATTTATAATATTGATCGAAAATTCAGTAATTTAATTTGAAATGGAGAGTAATTTTTTTACACTATTTTCTATTATATAAAACTTTAAGCTCGAATTAAATAGTAAATAATGGAAAATAAAACTTTAAATAAATGGTCTTATCACTTTATGAACCTTTTGTCATAGTGTAAAAAGAAAATAACAACAAAAATCTGTGCAAGACTTTCTAATATTAAAAGATTTGCTCTTTTTACCCAAACTTATTTATGGCTATATTTAACAAGGAGAGATTTTCAATATTTCTTTACTATTTTTGGTCTTATATTCTCTCTGACCTTTTTTTTATTTTGTACTTCAAAATTTGGAAGATCTATAAAGAGCAATAATTGTGGAAATTTGATTATTATTATCTTTTTGTGTGGATATTTAATATTTTGGTATTTGATGTAATTTTAAACAATTCCGTGAATAATTGCTTAAATTTTGCTTCTTTACCTTTAATAGTGGAGTAGCTTATTATAAAATTATACTTAACTTCCAAACTTTTTTTAAAAAAATTATACTTTATTTGTTTAATATTTACATTTATAATTATATTTTATTTTGTTTAAACTACTCCATCCATCTCAAATTATTTATTATTATTTTTATACAATATTGATTATTTCTTTCTCATTTTATTCTTAATAATAATTATTGTTAAAACTTAAAACTACAAGCATCTCATTAGAGTAAATACTTAATAATAATAAAGATAAATTATATGTTCTGATATAAATGAGGGAAAACTATTCAAAAATCTACTACTAATTAACATTTTTAAAAGACATAAAAAAAAACACGATACATAATTTGAGACAGACGGAATAATAATATATGAGTCATGGCCTCATGTGATACGTGTGATATGCAAACAAACACAATGCTGATCAGCTCATCCAACTACATCACTAAATGCATTTTCATGTATTTTTTTTATTTTGTCATTTTATTCAAATATCTCTCAAAGGCCTATATGATTAAAATAATACAAGTAATTTTCATTTTATAAAATTATATATAAAAAAAGAAAATTAACCAATTTTATTGGATTGTCAACTTACCGCTGTAAGTAAATTTATAATTTCGAATTTTAATTAGCGTGCTCAATTGAAATAAGCCGATAAAATTGTAGTTTTACCTTGGCTTAACGCAACCCTTTCATTATTTGGATTTGGAAGATCACATCATAAGATTGAGATGTAATTATTATTATTATGGTGTTATTAATTACCTTTATTATAGAAAATAGTAGGAATTAGTTAAAGTAACTTTTACTATTGATGACCAATACTACACCTAATTCAAACAAAAAATTGTTTAATATAATAACTTAAACTAAAATGGTAACTTTGACAATTAATTAAAGTAATCTCTTTATTTGTTCTTTAATCAGACTATAATGTAATTGATCTCTAATTACCATATATTTCCTAATAATTAATTACTTCTCCCACAAGTTTAGTCCATGCAATTAGTAAATGAAATCATTTATCCTAATTTTCCTTTTTCTTCTTACTTCACATTTTCATTTAATCAATTAAGATATTCTCTGTTTTTCTTTCTTGTAACAGTCCATTTTTTTTTAAAAAAATCTAGTGAAATGCATTATCAAACATAAATTTAACTTTATTTTCTATTTTTTTTTAATTAAAATCTATGTCCAAACGCATACGAAGAAACAAAGTGAAAATTCCACAAAGTATCTATTCGTAATTACTATTTAAATATTTTGCATGTTTATCCATTTTGAAACAACTTCAGATATGAGGTATCAAAATATAAATCTTAGTTCGAGCATATTGTGTGGAGTTCAACATGCAAAGTATCTTTATATGTTTTTAATGCACCATAAATATAACTCAATAGTGATCTCAAAATTGAGTATATTTGTATTTTTTTAATCTTTCATTCAATGTTAGGTATTCATATTTGAGCTCAACTAAATTTGAATTTACGCCGGAAAGTCTTATATGGGATAAATCTTTCCCTAACAAAGATAACTTTATATCCAGAGAGGTTTGAATTCTAAACCTCTAATTAAGAATGAAGGAGTATTTATCACTTCACTGAAAAACACATTTGACTAATTATTAAATTAAGAGAAGGAAATTAATAACTTAAACTCATAATTTGGCTGTTTTTGCACCCAACCCACTAAATATATATGACACTGTTTTGGTCTACAAAATATTCTCTGAATTTTGACTGACACATAAATAAAAACTATTTTTAATTCCTGTTTGTTTGAAATTTTAACTCAATTAAATACTATAAAAATATTAGTTGAGTGTAAAATAAATTAATATATCAATTGATGAATATTGAATTATACCTAAAACGCGTACTATATAGTATCTAATTATCTATAATATGATTAATAACTTTTTTTATGCCAACTATTCTATTTTGGGAGGAATATTAGACAGATTATATTTGGAATATAACTACTGGAATAGGTTGCTGAATAACATGCTGTCTAAATATATTATGTAAAACAAAACAAAAAAAAAACAAGGAAATATAATGTTGAATATCAAGTTGTCAAATTTAAACCTTAGACTTATTTTTTTTAAATAATAACATTATAACAACGTACTCAATAATTTCACAGGTAAAATCTGAAAAAGATGATCCGTACGTAACTTTATTTTTATTTTATGAAGGTAGATAATTTGTTTTCAATAGATTCTCCCATTTGCATTGTAGCACGAGCCTCATAAGAGTTCCGCTCCACTTAAGTTGTCACGACCCAAAAATGGATGTGATGGCACTCGTCGTATCCCACCAAGACAAGTCAGCCTAAAACCCAATCATTTTGATAAAGTGCGAAAATATAACAAAAGTCCAATAATAATTACTATTACGAAAACAAGTCAACTTAATTCAATCCCCAAAACCTGGTTATCACGTGCACAAGCCTCTAATGTAAATACTAGAATTGAAATAAAATATGCAGGTCTCAAATGACGTTGTCTTTCAAGTAAAAACAAAATCATAAACATGAGAAGAAGGTTCGCTGAGATGACAAACAACTACCTCTCAAATCTCTAGTAAAAGCCTCGGAAACAAAGAGAATGGAAGGCACTGGAAAACCTCTCCCAAGTCACTGAGGAGATCCAACTGGAAAAGCCCCCGAATAAGTTCTACACCACTCTCTCGCTGGCCCACGAAGCTGGAGTGTAGCATATCGAACCCCATGTGACTCAGCTAATCCAACAACCTCTAGCAACTCTCGGCATGTAGTTAGAAACTCATGAGCGTCCTCACTCTTCCCACCCTGAAACTGAGGTGGATCCTTCTTTCAAAATTTCTCATACCTACACTGCTCATCCTCTGTCAGAACAATCAATGGTACACCTTGACCCCCAACTGCTGGTGCAAGATCATTCTCAACCACGGGATCCTTTGGTGGCTACCCCACCGCATCTTGAATAACTGGAGCTTTCTGCTGCCTTTAGGTCTGAGCCCCCTCTCTAGTCTGAGAGTCTTGTGGTGTGGCGGTTGCACCACCACCCTGAGTAAAGATCTCAAGCACACTTAACACCCTCAATAATGTATCCTGAAGCAAAGGTGTGGCTGCAAGCTCTGGAGGAACCTCGTCCTCTCTGTCATCAATCTGAGGCTCTGGAGAGGCCTCTCTAGCACGACCCTCATTGGTGCTGCTCCACGGCCACGACCTCTGGCTAGTGTCCGATCTCTAGCTCGGGCTCTACCCCTACCCCTAGCTGGGACCTCAACAACTGCCTCGGGAAGTGCCTCCCTTCTACCCCCAGTAACAACAGTTCTAGTCCTCGTCATCTGTCAAAAGAGTATACAATAGCTCAGTACTAAAGAAAGTAACCACGCCCGATGAGAAAGAATGAACAAAATGAAGTTTCCTAATAGTCTTTATAGCCTCTCAGAGATAAGTACAGACGTCTCCGTACCGATCCTTGAGACTCTACATAGACTCGACTTGTATACACGTGAGACCTATGAACCTGGAGCTCTGATACCATTTACCTTACTCACAAATCGTCACTAGTATTAAAGTCTTCTTAGCAACACATTATTGCCTCCAAATGTTTTGAACTATGACTCCCTCTCTTTCCATTTAAGCATTACATAACATATATGAGTCACACTTAAGACTGAGAGCACTAATTTCAAATCTAAAATACTTTTCCATAGAGGTACAATAATTGAATCACACCCAATATCAACTTCACACGAACTTTCACATACCATTTTTCAACTACCATTCATACCATCACATACCTCATGCCAAAACTCAAAGAAATCCTTGGTCACTCCAATAATTCTATATACTATATATAAGCTCATAACCTCTACTCACCATCAAATGCATATGTAACACATCATAACAGTATAGTATCGTCCCATCAACAAAGTAGTTTCAATCCCCTTGAAATCCTCATTAATCATGTAAGATATGTCCACATTGTTGAACATCAATAAGTTACCTATCATAATTTGAACAATCTAGCTAGACATAACCACATATAATCTTCCACACATCATTGTTTGTCACCCAAACAAAACTCAATCTTTAGAAAAGTTGATGATAATTCCTAGTAAGTCTGTACCGAACTAGTTCACATCTCACAGTCATATTTAAACTCATAGGCAAAAATCAATAAATCCTTCAACTACAAACCAAGGGCTTATACAAGAGGTCCTATCCTTCACTTTTCTTAAATTCTTCCCATGACACAAAATTCTAAATATCTTGAACCCTTCAATACACCAGACTCTTGTTCCTTTTGTTGACTCGCTCACCAATCATATTCAATACACTTGTGTTTTTATTTTGAATAAATTGTAATACTTTAGAGGCTTGTACACGTGACAATCAGATTTTGGGGGTATTTTTGAGTTGATTATGAAATTTCCGCATTTTATTGTAATGATTGAGTTTTAGACTGACTTGTCTTGATGGGATAAGACGAGTGTCATCACGCCCATTTTTTGATCGTGACAAAAGTAAGGCATAACAAAATCACTATAAAAAAGAATGCAGTAATAAAAAAGCCGTGTTAAAAATAATAGAGAAATAACAATAGCGAATATATATATAATATAATAATTTAGAACAAAGAAACTAACATGTAATTGGCTTTATTTTTATTATTCTATATAACGTATGGTTCAATTTGTAGAATGTTCATACATGTAAATAATAATTTAATTTGATGTGACGGATTTATCCTCATGTGAGTTTTTGCAATTGATTTATTACAAACAAGTAAACAACAAACTAAGATTTATAATTTTTTTATTAATATAAAAAGAAACAGATCAATAAATACTCCTTATAGTATGAACACAGAGTAATTTTTCTTCTATGTCGTTTTTTTATTTTTATTTTATAAATTGAATGGTGGAAAAAGGCTCTACTTTTTTTTCTTTTTAAAACGACCATAAGGAGAAAAAATGGGTGAGAATTGTACTTTTATTGACTTTAGTTCCAAAAGAAAATGTCTCCCAACTCTGGGTGGGGTGTGGTTAGTGGCGGAGTGAAAAATTTTAATAAAAAAGATTCAAAATATAAATAAATAAAAATATAAAATAATTAACTAAATTTAATAATTACTCGTGATTGGTAATGGCACAACCATAAGAGGAGTAGAGGAGACATGGTTAGGGGTTGGCTGGACATAAGATACCTAAAAAAGAAGAAAAAAAAGAAAAACGCTATTATAAATGGCACGAGAATATTACATATTTAACTTCTTAATAATGAGTTTCAGATTAAATCCCTTGTACACCCTAACTTGATCCTTCGTGTGACTTAGTAGTCATGAAGTCAATGCAAAGTTAAGGGTAGAGTTATACCTTTGCCTACGGTTCGATACCGTTAATAGGTTTATCTCAACTCACACTTGTATTTTTTTTTAAATCACTTTATAAATACAGATAACTTATCAAGAACTCAATAAGTTGTATTTCTAAAATTCTGAATTTATAAATTTAAAATTGTAGCTTCGCTTTCGATCATTTAATAGTGATTGATTTCTTCGTATTCATATAAATTTTGATGAACAAAATTATTCGATATTTGTATTGGTCGGAAAAGTCTCCCCACTTTCCAAAATCTTCTTGATGTTCTATTAATGGGAAGATGATGCTCCCTTTTTTCACCTCAAATAGTAAACTTTGTGATAAGGACTTAGCCACATTGTGGGCTAAAAGGGGACCACTTATTATAAAAGTCATTAACTTTGTGGGCCAAATTAGACAAAAGATCAAGTTTTGTGGTATATTTGTCACATCATTAAGTTAGGGATTGTGATTTGTAAGTAATGTTTGTTGTTCAAACATCATAGGTTTAGGTTAATATCAACATTTTTGGACTTTATTTTGTTCTCTAATGTATTAGTCTTTGATTTATTTGAGTTGTTTTGGACCCCACAAGCCTAATCATTCCACAAATGTCTTTTTTAAATCTTGACTATTGGTTTCATAATTGGTAGTTTAGTCCAATAAAAATGTTTTTTTTTTAAAAATAATTAGTGGACATTAGTCACATTCTACAAATAAAAAATTAATTGTAGTATGAGGAGAGTTAAGAGTACTACTTACCTACGATTCTATTTAGTAATTTTTTTAATTAAAATTCAATTAATCAAGATGTTGATCCATGTTGATTCAACTCAATAATCAAGTATAACACACATAATAAATTTAGCGATCGAAGTGATTTGAATTCACCATTTTCGTATAATTTAAATAAGTGCAATCATAAAAGTTATGAAAGAAAAGAAGTTAGATCGGACTAGACCAATCCACTTGGAGAAACCAGACGGCTCGTTATCCTAAGCTCGAGTCGGTTTCACTATTTCAAAAAGATTAAACGATTTGATTAAATTGAGACACATGTTGAGATTGAATCAACTGCATTAAGCCGACTTAATTAGATCAATTTATTCCGATTTTACTCAACTATCAAGTATATATAACACACAATACATGTATAAATCATGAGTTATATCAAGTTCACGAATAATTCTTTACTATCAATCTCTATTCAACGAAAAAATTATTTCTATTTTACAAAATAAAATATCATGCACACTCAATATTTACACCAAATCAGTAATAAATGAAAAAAAATGTCTTACATATTCCGATTTCTTTCTTAACCATCAACAAATGATATTTATTCTCACTTTAAAATTTACTTGCTCAAATAATATTACTTGATCGAATATAAATATCAAGTGCGGATAAATATTTACGACCCCACCCTTCCAAAGGAGGTGGGTGGGTGAATTTGATCAAATGGGAGCACGCCAACACCGACAAGGGGAAAAACTAATGGGGAGTTTAATGATTTGCATTGATTGAGGGGATGAGATGAGTAAAAAGAAATCAATCAACACCTTTTTAAAAAATTATTATTTGCTTTCCTAGTCCCCACTAACATAAATAATTACAATGTCTATCTTTAATTATTAACTTTTTTTTTATTATATAGTTTCATTCATACATTATGCCACATGATATTGTTAACCTAACGTATTCTTCACACCACCTCGTCTATTTCCTTTCCATGCAATTTTCATCAATACCACTTTATTAATTAAATTTTTATTTGGTATTTGATACTCGTATTAGATTTGATTAATTAAAATATTTATCAAAATAAATAAATTATAAGAGATGAATCACTCGCTAAAAAATAATAATCATACACTAAATTTAAATTCGAGACTTGAGATTTAGAATAAAAGAGTGCAGTACACTCTACCAAGAACTTGTCAATACTAAGCAATTATTGTTATTTTTTGGTCTTCTATTCGGTATTTGATATTCCTATAGAGATTTGACTTGAATCCGCTAGAATAATTTCAAATAGAGGTAACGCCTCTCAATAAAGATGATCATATATTTTGAATTCGAACACATGCCTTCTAATTATGTATGAAGGAGTACACTCCCTCACAACTTATTGGCCTGGAAATTTGTTCTTGTTATTGTTGTTGTTGTGGAGGGGGCATTCGATATTCATATTTAGAGTATCTAAATTTGAGTGTAAAGTGTTCCCAACAAAAATAATTGTATACTCTAACTTCGAACACAAGATTTATACCTAAAGATGAAAAGATATACTCCACCACAACTTATTGGTATAAAACAATTATTTTATTTTATTTTAAATTTGGTATTCAATATTCATCCTGAGATTTAATTAAATTAGAATTTGTGTTGAAAAATCTCACATAAAAAATAAAATACCTATAACAAAAACGATTTTATAATTTGAACTTAAACCTGAAAAATGAAGGAATCCACTCCATCACATCATGTTGGTGTATATGAAGCAATTAATTTAGTTTGTAGGGTAATAATATTGTACCAACATATTATTTGCCATTACTTTTTGTACACTAGCATTAAATAAGTTTTTGACTTATGATATACTGTCTGTTACTCCTATTAAGTATAGATATGTATATACTATTGTTAGTTGTTCT
Organism: Solanum chiquidenum; assembly: GCA_029582725.1. Taxonomy (NCBI): domain Eukaryota; kingdom Viridiplantae; phylum Streptophyta; class Magnoliopsida; order Solanales; family Solanaceae; genus Solanum; species Solanum chiquidenum. Next base: position 22,297 of record JAJOOS010000575.1, on the reverse strand, counting down.
ATGAAATAAATCTTGAAGTTATGTTTAGCAACTAACAAAATTAATTTGGGCAATTAATGTTGTGATATGTCTCATAGCCTTATCCCTCAAAATTATATCAATAATTTAAAGAACAAATAAATAGATAAAATTGAAATTGAAATTGAAATTTTCTGTATGAATTAAAAGAGAGAGATTATGTTTTAATTAAAGAATGACTTTTGGGATTCTAAAAGGGAAAATAGGAAAATGTGAGGATATAAATGACAAGCGTAAAGTCTTTGTTGTAAATGTTTTTTCATTAATAAAATATTTAATTATAATAAATTTTGTACTCTGTTTTTATAATAAAATCATTTTAATTTAGATAAGAAAAGGCTAAAATAAGAGAAAAAAGATAAATAGGAATTGAGGCCATAAAGAGTGTCACATCACCTTCAATATATATATACACCCGCGCAATACGCGGATGATATTAAAATATTATTTTTAAGCATTTTAGATTGAAGTGTCTTGTTCTGACCTATTAAATTATATTATCTTTTTTTATAAAAAAAAATCAATTATGTGTTCTCAATATGAAGCGGAAGAGGGAATTTTCAGCAAACTCCATATTGTTTCTCAATAAGATATATTCCATCTTCTCACACCCCATCCCAACCTCAATCCCCCGTAAGCAAATTTATATGATATAGACAACGAATCATATTTTAAATTATTAATATTGATTTTATTAGCTTATCACTTGATTTAATATATAATTATCAAAAGTTTTTTCTTATTAATAAAAAACAAATCTATTTTATTATTCACATTTATTCAATTTAAAATTTATGGACAGTAATATGTGTATTGTCTAGTTACTTCATCATATTTTCAAAATTTATGGATAGTTATATATGAAGAATGCAGTCAATAAATTTAATAAAATTAGAGAATTTTTTCAAAATGTCAATATTTTGACATTTAATAGGATCCAATGTCAACACTTTCAATATTTAGTAAAAATGTCAAAATTTTAATTTATTATGTATCTTATTTAAGTTTTTATTATTTGTTTTAATTGAAAGAATACAATTGTTAAATAACAAAAAGGAGAAATTTAGGGGAGATAATTTTTTTTAAAAGGAACAATTGCTTAAAGTCTCAGCAGTTACAAAATTTCAAAACTAAATACTAATCGGTCTTCTCCATAGCAGATGAGTTCTCTCATTATCGATTTTCAATATATTTTGATTGAAGTCTTTTTTGTTTGTTTGTTGAGAATTATTTTAACGAAACAGGACAATAAAATCACTGACAAACAGTTGTGGAGAAGGATTTTTCTACTGGGAGTTCGATCAAATTGGTTGAATACAAATTGGACCAGGTATTAGTTAATTGCTTCATCCTTAATATTTTTCTAAGTGATTATAAAATTTTGATATGAAAATTTGTAAATAGTTGTAAACTGTATATGTTTCCATTGTAAATTGTATGTACTATGAACAACGTAAGAAAAATTAGTTTTGGTGAATTTGTTTAATTTTTTGTGGTTGTTGATTCGAAAAATGTTAATGGATTGTTTGAAGATTTTTTGATCTGTCGTTTGTTTTTAATGGTTCAATATAATTTGTTTTGTATACATCTATGTTGGCAGACTTCATTGAAATATGAAAAATACAGTTTTATTCAAATTTGTTTTTAATGTTTCAATATTTGTTTTGTACTTGATGCAAGGACTATTGTAAATACATACATTTTTAACTTGGATACAAAAAAAACTGTTAACATCTCTAATTCTGTATTTGTTAATGACTTGGGTATTTATTTTTATTTTTAATTTGAATACAAAGAAAATATGGAGAGTATTAGTTTTATAATTATGCATTTTGGGAGATGGAACGAAGAAAATTGCTACGTTGATTACACTATAGAGGCAATTATAATGAAAGAATATGCAACATTTAAAGATTTAGTTGATGAAGTTGCTAAGCAGATTGGTGTTAATTTGAGATATAACTGTTTGAAGCTTAAGTATAAAATAGAAGGTAGCAATGCACCTTTGGAGATACGCAACGAGATGGGCGTGAGAGTATATGTGTCATTGAAGAAAGAAAATAATTAATTGGCAAAGTATCCCATATGTGTAACTGTGTTTGTGAAGGATTATGAATTGACGGATAGAAATCTATATGAAGACGATGTTGACATGTCTGGTATAGATGGAGAAGATACTATTGATACACAAGCATTAGTTCTTAGTGCACCATTAGTGAGCAATGCGATAAATAGCGAAATTATCTCAAATATCAATCAAACAGAGGTAATGGAAGATCAAGTATACAAAGACAAAGGTACTTTAAAGGCCGTGATGAGGAAATATGCCATTGATCATAGATTTCAGTGGAAGACAGACATATCAAGTGAAATAAGGTACTTATATTTATATAATTTTATGATTGTATACTATAATAATTATTCCATCTAATAGCATGTTGTAATGTAATTTGTTTATTTTTTTGTTAATGTTTCGAGCAGTTATACACTTGTTTGTGTCTCTGATAATTGTGGGTCGATAATGAAGTCGTCCAATATCAATAAATCGGGAATGTTTAGAATTGGAAGGTTTGTGGATGAGCATACATGTCCATTGGAAGATAAGGTGTATAGTCAGCGACAAGCAACAAGCAGTCTTGTTGGAGGGATAATAAAGCCCAAACTGGTGGATCACAAAAGAAAGTTAACACCAAAGGATATACAAGTTGTATTAAACTGGACCTTGGAGTAGATGTATCCTACTCTGTGGCATGAAAGGCTAAAGAAAAGGCTATAAATGCATTAATGGGGGCACCGTCTGATTCATATAGTAAATTACCCAGTTACTTATATATATTGGATAAAACCTATCCTGGATCGCATATAAAGATGAAGAAGACAGATGAAAATCAATTTTTGTATCTCTTTATCTCTCTCTTTCAGTTCATAAAAGGCTTTGAGAGTTGTAGGTCGATTGTTGTAGTTGATGGTAGCCATCTAAGGGGGACTTATAATAAAATATTTGTGTCATCGAGCACTCTAGATATAGCAGGTAACTAGTTTACAATTGTATTTTTATTCTTGAAATGAGTATTGTATTCTTCTATAGAAAATATTATTTTTTTTGTATTTTCTCTATTAAATTATAATTTTTTTTCAGGTAATATATTGCCACTAACATACGGTATTATTGATTTGGAAAATGATGCATCCTGGACCTAATTCTTTGAACAGTTTAGAGAAGCTCATGATTTAAAGAAAAATATGTGTGTTGTATCCAATAGGAACGAGAATATTATAAAGTTAGTTTTGATGGTATATAATGGAGTACCACATTATGCTTGCACATGGCATCTGTGGAAAAATGTGAACACACTATACAAAAAGTCACACGACAGTCTTTCTGAAGTGTATTATGCCATGGCAAAGGTATACAAACATTCTGATTTTGATGATTTGATGAAAAAGGCTGAACATGTTGATATTAGAGTAAAAAATTATTTGGAGTTGGCTAGTTATGAAAAATGAGCGAGGGTATATGTAACAGTTGATCGAGGTTCTGTTAAGACCCAGGCCCACCCAATCCAGTTAGGGTTTCCCAATTTGATCTATGCATTCCTCTTTGTCCTTTCGCCGCTTTCTCCTTCTCTTCCCTTGATTTCATAATTCCATTTCCTCACCTGAGAATGTTGCTTCCTGCGACTAATCCATCTCTCCGCCTTCATTGGCTATAAATTATCAACGTGATGCTGATGTTCCTCCTGATTGCTGATAAAACAATTAACAAGAGTAAGTATTTTATTTTCTGAATTTGTCCTCCTTTTTTGTTATTGACTTCATTGTTCTTTTTCAGTTGTGTTTCAGATTACATGAGTTGTGCTTGTTTTTTGTTGTCGGATATTTTCTAAAGGAGGAGAGCCTTTTCATTTGGTAAGTTTTTTTTCTTTTTTTTCTCCTTTTTTTTCTTCCTCTGATATTTGTTCACTATCTTCCTACAAGTGGTCATGTGACATAGTGCACGGGTAGCTCTGCTCCGCCGCCCTTTAAAAGTGTTGATGGCTTCCTCTAGGTTTAAAACTTCCATTCTTGACTCCAGATCCCCCATTTTGTCGAGTCCTTTCTATTGGCTTAAACAACATAGGCTAGATATAATTTCTTTTTTTTTTGTTGCCATAAGGCCTTTGTAAATTGCTCCAATTTTTCAGTGTCTTCCTCTCCCTCTTACACAGTTGCTTCAAATGAATTGAGTCATCATTCTTTGGACATTATTTGATATATTGATTGATGGGTTCATGACTAATAGACAATGTAAGAGTGTACTTTGCAATAGATGCTTAATTAAATATTATTTTTTCCCCAAATGATAACAATTTAGCCTTTCAAGTCCACTTCAAACCACATAAATACTTGAACAAAATAGACTGACAAGTGGAAGGATACAAGAGCAGTAAAAAGAAAAGTAAAAAGAGAGACATCCAGTTCTTCTCAAAGAGCTCATCGACCTCCACCCTGAAGTCTCAAATTCGCTCCTACTCTTCTAAAACCTCAACATCACTCAAACGCTAATGACTATTTCTGAATTATCTTCGAGGAAAATGTATGCTTCTAAACATGATCTATTGTTGTTTTGATTTTTTTATTTGATCAAAAAATTCTTAAGTAGATTTGTGGACCGTATCTCTTACTTTGAGTTGTTTTGTATCTTTTTAGCTATTTTTCATCCAAATATAAGTTTAACTGGATTGAATCCAATCAAGGGATCAATACCATTATTTGTCCTTAAATTCAGACAAACTTTACTTATTTTGTTGATTGTTGCAGTGTCTATTATAGAACTTGTGACAGATTCTGTCAATCTCATCTTCAAAATTAATCTGAGAAAAATATTTTAACATTAAAAATTGAACAATACTCACTTTATAGAAGTACTTTTTTCTTGTATTGAAAGAACCAACACTTACTCTTTAATTGTTCATTTTCAAGAATCATTAGAAGATCCAATAATGGATGAACGGAAGAGTTGATGGTTTCACTACTTGGTGGTATTCTGCAACTAAGAAAAGTCCATTTTTTGAAATTGATTGTTTCGTCGATTGAAGGTCTAAAATTTAATGATGTTTTTATTAGTTTCTACTCCATTAAATGAGACTTTCAATGACCATTGAAGCATCGTTCAATTTCTTTTCCATCCGAATGTGACTGGCCATTAAAAGTCTCTTTGATGGAGTAGAAACTAATCAAAACAATTTTCAATTTTAAACCTTCAATCGATGAATCAACCGGTATTAAGAAATGGGCATTTCTTTGTTGTGGGATTCCACCAAGTGTTGAAACCATCAACGTAACTCTTCTCTTTCATCCACCATTGGATCTTCCATTAATTCTTGAAAGTAAACAATTAAAGAGTGAGTTTTGATTCTCTTTGGACAAGAAAAAGTACTTCTAGAGAGTGAGTATTTGTCCAATATTTTATGTAAAAACTTTTTTCTTAGAATTTTTTTTCTACAAGAAAATGAGAATAGTTGTTGCAAATGGTTTATGCAAAGTGAGATTTACTTGTCTAAAACTTATTTGTCCTTTTGTGAGTATCAACTTAGAGATTATACCTTGAATAAAATGAAGGAAATAAACTTTTTAAAGGGTTGTTAAAATATAAAAAGAAAATATATATTGCATATAAATAAAAAAATTCACCTTTCTACATAGTACCTTTTGTGTAAAGTGGTGTCAGTTGACACCTTTCGAATACATGTGGTTCTGTCATTGATGATGATGATGAATATTATTTGAATTTTACGTGCATGAGCTTTCGTGTAAGGTTTCAAAATTCTTTATCGTGATTTTATGTACCACTCCCTCATTATCCTACAGAGGGTTTCGTTAAGGTATTGTAAGAAAAATGTTTGAAAGTGATATCAACATAATATTCATGGGCTAACACACACGAAAAACTTAGAAAATTATCTAATTCTTGTAATAAAAAATCCCCAAAAAATGTCGTAAAAATGGTAAGATTGTACGTACCATTCTCCCAACTCCCTGTGGAAGGTTCCATAAGGGTTTTGCAATCTGAAAGTCATATCACCCCAATATTCATGTATGTTATTCAAAAAACTAAGAAAATCACCTAATTCCTGTAAATTGGCCCATAAATGCTCAAAAATGTTGTAAAAATTGTGACACTATACTAACGCTCCCACAATTCCCTACGGAGAATTTCGTAAAGGTTTTGCAATAAAATCATATAAAAGTCATATCATCATTATATTCATGAGCTAACACGCACGAAAATTGAGAAAAATGGCTAATTTCTATAAATTGTCCCCTAATGTTGCAAAAATGGTGAGACAGACGTACTGCTCTCCAACTCCCTACGGAGGGTTTCATGAAGATTTTTCAAAAAAATCATTCGGAATCCATATCACCACAATATTTATGGGCTAAGACACATGAAAACCTCAGAAAATTGTCTAATTCATGTAAATTGCCCCCAAAATGTCGTAAAAATGGTGAGATTGTACGTACCGCTCCCTCAACTTCTTACCGAGGATTTCGTAAAGATTTTACAAAAAAATTGTCCGTCGGCCATATCACCAAATATCCATGGGCTAATGCACCCGAAAAACTAAGAAAATCGCCTTATTTCTGTAAATTGATTCCTAAATATCCAAAAATGTCGTATCAATGGTGAGACTGTGCGTACCGCTCCCCCAACTTCATACGGAGGATTCCGTGAATATTTTACAAAAAAAACGTGCAAAAATCATATTATCACAATATTCATGGACTAACAAATAAATAATGTGATTGAAAGAGTTCCAACTTTGAGCCCTCTAAGTACACATGATTGAGGCCATACCTTTTACTACTATTTGAAACTTGAATTTTATGTTCTTGTTTAAATCTTCTTCCCTTTTCCAATCATTTTGTTCCTTCTGCCAAATAAAAGAGGTTGGATATTATTATTTTTTTAAATCATTAAAGAGCATAATCTAGTGATAATAAAATGTGAAGAGAATCATGAAGTCTTACATTAAATTTCAATGGAAGCTAAAAAAATTACTCGATAATATCTTGGTGTTTGCGTAAACTTAGAGTTACCTTATCATGTGAAACAAGCTCGCTCTGATACCACACCTAAGGGGTCATTTGGTAGAGTGTATTAGCAAAAATAATGCATTCATTAATTATATGTATTAGTAATCCCTTGTTTGGTGTATTTTTTCATGGTCTACACTCTATTGTGTATTGAGGAGTGTATTACTAATACCTAGAAATCCATGGTATTAGTAATGCAAAGGATTTAATGCATGCATTAATATGGTTAAAGACTCAATTACCCCTTAAAAGTACTTTTACATCTTTTTCACCATAATTGTGAAGGATACTTTTGTAAATAAATATTTTTATACAATGCATACTATTTTTAATACACCGAACCAAATAATGCATAAGAAATAATCTATGCATAACTAATACAAATATAATTAATACATGTATTACTAATACACTCTATTGGATATTATTTTTATACACTCTCCCTAAGAGAGATAGGGGTAAGTGACTAGTAGTAAAAAAAACAATAATACAAGTTCTTCAATAATGTATCAAGTTAAAACTTACCATTTATGTTCTTGTTTAATATTAAAAAAAGGAAACACTTGATTTTTTATTGGTCGAATAAAAGTGATTGAATATTAAATATTCTAAGTATCGATTATGGATTTAACCGAATCCAATATTTTATACATGAATATGTATATGCAAAAAAATTCAACAAAATATGGAGTGGATTTGGAAAGTGGATGCTTGAAGTTTCCTGTGATAATCTAAACGATTCATGAAATGAAATAGTCACCATATTCCTTCATGACGAATATCTCAACATGACCCTTATCATATTCTAAATGATTTATGAAAATATATTTCTTTAAAACCCTAAATCAATTATAAAAAATTTACCTTTTTGGATCGAAGACATAGAGAGATTAAAATATAATGTATTACATTATCATCGTCTTTATCATTATTAGTTAACATTTTCCTTTTTGTTCCTTATCCTATAATCTTATAGTGAAGTGTCCTATGTAATATAATCTCATCACAGAATGAGTGGATCGGATATCATAAGAAAATTTGAATACCTCCATTCGTTGCCTTTATAACTAGCAATTGTAACGAATTCAACACGACCTAATAAGAATTTACCTAAGATAATAAACATTTGTAATGTACAATAATTTATATATACTTATTCGTGTCTTACAAATTATTACAAGAAATTTGTGTAATCTTAATAGACAGAGTTACTTATCATGTGAAATAATCAAAGGCGGACATATTGAGCTAAGAACTGATTCTTTTGTTTTTCTTGAGATCCAATTTGTTTTAAAATAGTGTACTTTTGATCTTTATTTAGAAAAGAATATATATATATATATATATCCCACATTACATGTTAGCTTCTTACTTTTGAAAACAACTTCTCTATCTCTATGATGTAAGAATAAGATCTACATACACTCTATCATACATACACTATCATGTATCTCACCGTACAAAACTACATCAGGTATGTTGCTAAAAATTGCACCCAAAATCTATAGCATACATGGTGAGCCAAATCAAGAAGATTTGACATAATTGTCAGTTTCAACGTGGTGCAATGAATAAGATTGTTCTTTCCTTAATCAGAATTGCAAGTTTCAAGCCCTACGTATAGAAAAAAAAATTGTTTTAGGAATATTTCAAATGAGATGAGATGATATTTCACTCATAAATCCTCAACTTTTGTTTTTGCACCTGTAGTTTACTTGGGGAAAAAAGTTGGAAGTTTTAGGAAAGAACAATTTTTAAAAAAATATTTCACCAGGATCTAGAAATACAGAAATATCATTTATGGACAGAGAGAAAGTGAAACAAACATTTTCAAACACAAATGTCATTCATTTGATGAGTCATATGATCTAATGTCCACAAACATCTTTCTGAAGACCTCACAAAGCCAAAACTGAGGCAAACCACTTGCTACAAAAAAGATACACATTACCTGCTCAAGCCTTCAATGGTAGGCTTAAAAATAAGCTTAGCAGCCAAAGCTAAAACTGGACCAAGCTGGGGATGCAGACCGTTGCCATCTCGGTGACACTTGTGTGGAATTCATCGGGTTGTGTTCCTCGATAGGTTAAGTCAAAATATGTTTGCGCAGGTTCATTATAATATCCTGAAAGGCTGGTTTGCAGAGCTAGAGCGCTCAAGCCTCGCTTTCTTTACCTTCGTCTTTTTACTTGCAATTTCTTGGAAAAGGTTTGGTCCACCAAATTCAATTTTGGAGCTCCTAATCTTCCTCCTCTTACCTGTGTCATATTCCTCATCCCTACAAATAAATATGTTGTCAAAAGTTGTACTTGAAACATAACAACAAACAACAACACTCAATCTAATCCCACAATGGGTCTAGGGAGGGTAGGATGTACGGAGACCTTACCCCCCAAAAGAATATCCACATCAAGAAAGAAGATCAAACAGAATTTTTAGAGCATACGTTTTATGATCTTTAAACACAAGAATGCCCATGATTGACAGAGAGACTCACCACTCATCCCCAATGTACCCAATGGTGACACAATTTCTGTTCTGTGCTTCTACACCATTCAAGGAACGAACTTCGACATCATCCCAACGAGCAACTGTGAATCAAATTGGAAGCAGCTATGTTTCAGCTGACAAAGGCAATAATAAAATCATAAAGGCACATGTAGTTGCAAATAAGTCCTTACCGCTCGACTCCAATCCTCTGGTAAGCATATTCAACAGACCTTTCTGTGTTGCAACTACTTTAGTCTCTTTAGAATCGGTAGACTGTCTATTGTCAACACCTTGATTACCTACTGGTGCCAAGCTAGAACTTTTTTGTGGTTGTTTGTCATTTGCTAATACAGTGCCATTGTTCACAACTCTCGCATCATTAACTGTATTCCTCAGCAGATCCCCATTGTGTCCAGCAGTTTTCGTATCTAAACTGGAAATTTTCTCATTGGAACCAAATTTTGACTTCTTTCTTTGAGAATGCATTGGAGAAGATATCAAAGTATGGGATAATTTGGATGTAGATGGCCCAAGATCAGAATTACTCTCATCCACGGAACTGGGATTGCTACGCTTTCTCTTTCCAATTTTATGTTTCATTCGTTTGAGTTTTTTCTTCCTATTCAGTCCCAAAGCTGGATCTAAGATCATAAAACTGAGATGCATTTTGATGACACGACTCTTGAAAGACTTCTTTTTGGCTTTCAAGCATGCCTTGTCAATAGCAACCTTCTCTGTCGAGCTAGTCATAGTTGGTTGGCTCAGTACTCCGGACGATTCAGCACCTGCTTTTCTCTGTCCAACATCATTATTAACTTCAACAGCTGGACCACCTAAACTGCCATTGGAGATGTCTTTTACCTGAAAGGAAATTTATCAATAAACATAAGACAAAGAAAAGCACTGCTTCTTTTCCTAGTTTGGTTAGCTGTATCAGAAAAGCACTGCTTCTTTTCCTAGTTTGGTTAGCTGTATCAGAAAAGCACTGCTTCTTTTCCTAGTTTGGTTAGCTGTATCAGAAAAGCACTGCTTCTCTACCTAGTTTGGTTAGTAGTATTCAGAATCCAGCATGAAAAAAATAAGATACAACAAAAGGAGGAGCATAGCACAATAATCAATAAGAAATATATATATATATATTACCACTCGAGAGTTGGTGTCTGCCTTGCTGCATTCCACTTGTTTGTCTTTGTTCAACAGTTTGTCAGGAGTACTTGGATCTTTGTCACTATTTACGCTGCTACAGTGAAATGGTATTGCAGCAGAGCAAGTCAACGTTACATTGCCATTAGGTAGTGGGGTAGAGTCTCCGCATCTTGTTTCCCCCTTGTTATCAAGTCTCTGAGTTCCATTGGAGACTGGAACAGAAGGATTAGCTTTAAGTAAGGATGGTCCATCCTTTGTGTCTACAACAGAAGGGTCCTTTACGCTGTCACCTGTTTCTTGTACTTTCGACAAATTTTCTGGCTGTATAGCCCCTCCATGAGAAGAGAACCCACTAACTACTGCACCATTAATCTTTGGGGGTGCCAGATCCTTTGTTGAAGTTACCTTTGAAACTTCGGCACTTAATGTCTCCCTTTGATCTTTTGTACCAGATAAGGAATCCTCGTTCTTCACATGAAATCCATTTTGAGCAATATCCTTAAATCTCTGGCTGTGATTAGAATATATTTTATTTCCTATGCCATTAGTAATCACATTATCATTGCGGGCAACATCTACCGCCTTCTTAGGCACGGGAGATTTCTTATCCCGAACATAGAACAACATGTATGCCTTCTGCTCCAACACCTTTCTCTCACTCACTTGAACAACCTACAAGTACATAAAAGAGTAGAAATATTCAGAAGCTATTCTTACGACAACCAAACTACATTACCATAAACCATTTGCTTAAGTTTTTTTTAAGAAAATAATAATAATTCCCGAAACGCTGAAACATTTAAAAGCCAAACAATAGAAAGCAAAATGTATATACCTGATTGTCATCAAGGGAGTACCAATTTCCACTTGAAGTGCGAACAAAGCAATAATAATGACCAGAATGGGTGCTCCAACCTGCATGAACCAGCACACCATAGAGTGTGTACTTCAATTCACCACTCTGCAAAATAAGAGGGAATCCCATGAGTTTCCAAAAAATAGAGGAATTCAAGATATAAAGGAAATACCAAATAAGTATCACAGAAGTATCAAAGCAGGATAATAGCAAGTAAAGCAAGCACCAGTATTGCATGTATTTGAGCCTATACGAATTGTTTCCACTATTTGTTATGTAAGGTTGATACATCATTGATGAAGTCTAAAACTATCACACACAAGAATATCAGCAGAATTGATGGAAAAAAACATCTTCTCAACTACTTGACATGCAATGCAATGAATTGTCCAGAACATTCACGTCAATTCATCATCCATTTTATAGGCTGCTAATTTTCTTATTTGGAGATTAGTCAAATCATAAAATAAGATCAGGTTCACATGACAAATATTAGATGAAACAAGGTAAAGGAGTTCTCGACTGCAAGGAGGAAAACTATTCTTACATAGGTATCAGATACAAAATGTTTCAAGTCTAAAGTAGGCCCGTAGTGAATCTTTTTATCGATCTTTTGCCCAGGGACATGTGAACCAAATCGCTTCAAGTGGACGGTTAGGACATGAGGTGCCTGGTCAATTGTTAGCCGTTTAGTAGCCTTCACTTTCTGTTTGCACTGCTGACATTGGTACTGCTTCTGACCACCATCTAATAGCTCTCTGGCAGTAAAATGGTCAAGTGCTTTGAGTAGTGAATCTGCCCTTAAAATTTCTAGACTTAAATCCAGAAATGGATCAAACTTGTCGGAGCAAAATTTACACTGCATGCACTGCACCTGCAGCTCATTTGGAAAGATGCAGATGGGCGAGGAGTCAAAGAACTGTTAGAAAAGGAACCAAGGAAATATCCCCCACCCACACAGCGAAAAAAACGCTTCTCTTTTTTTTTTGGAGGGGAGGGAGATCAAGTCACAGCAAGTAAAAATTTTCTGAACCCCCAAAAGTTACTAGATCTACCACACTAACAGAAGAGCAACTGAAATGTACCTGACTGCGAAGACGCCCACCAAATATCTTATGAACCAAACTTTTCTCATAAGCACTGGGGGATTCACTAGGCACTCCTGAAGGTAAGCAACATTTATGCATCGACTCGAGCAGATTCACCATGTATTCATGTGCATCCTCCTGTCTAGCATTTCGGAAATTCCGCGATATGCCTAAAGACATAATTAAGGATTAACTCTGATAGTCAAATGTCTAAAAGCCTTCAAATATGGAATAATAAGAAAAATAATAGGCATATTCTGAAGCAGTATACTCGGTGTAAATCTCAAGGATAGAGGAGCAAGAATTTTGTTGTCAGCCTTCTAAAAAATTTCTATCATACCCTTATTTAAACCCCCGACTTGTTAGAGACGGAGGCATAGTTGCTGTTATCACCCTTTATTAACTTTCTCACTAAACGAAACTTTGCATGGAAATAAAACAAAAAAAGTCAACCCATCAGATTTAGAAAAATATTGGACATCAGACTTACATGATAACTCAGCATATCCTAACAAAAAAAAAAGTTTACGAACATGACTGAAATTGCACTACTCTTGTTGGGGAAAAAGGACACTAAGAACAAGTGAGGAAGGGGTAAATCAATCATCAGAAGAAAAGAGAATAATAACCAGAGAAACAACTTAAAATTGTAGATTAATAGCAGAAGTCACAGATTCAAAATAAATTAATACACTACAGGGAATAGGAAGGATACATCGTAAGTTTGACACAAGATCCTTGGGCGCCAGTATTTTCCCAGTTGCCTGCAAAGCACGACTCACGTGTTTTTGGATGGCGCATAAAGCACAAAAACCAGCCATACGACCTTCAATAAAACAATAAAACACAAGTTAACAAACATATATGCTCTGACAAAATTTAGGATTCAAGTCCAGAACCGACATAAATATCTATATGCAGAAACCAAAACCCAAGTTTAGTTTATGTGGGCAACTCATATAGTCCACTCAAATATTCATTTCAAAAAGACCAAAGAAGTTCATATCCTTTATATGAATTTAGACGGACAGACTTAGCATGAACATTTATAAGCGTGCAATATAGTTGAAAGACAAACACATGAATGTTATTCCACGTAAGCTGAGGCTCTATGCATCTCCAAAAGTACATTCGTATTAAATTATTTAACAGCTCCACTCCTACTATAGCTTAAACTTCTTTTCATGCAGTACACCATTAAACTTTGTATGTTATCCAGTTTCTATCAAATTTTACAGTACTGGGGTCAGAAAGGTAGAGTAAGACATTTTTTAACAAATCCAGTTTGACTTGTTTTGAGTGCATTTGGTACCATTTATTCTGGTGAAAGAGAAATCTCTGAAGCAGTTAATACTAAATAATATAATGACATTTATTAAGTCAAATCCAATTGATTTCAGCAATTGGTCCAAAGATCTAAGAAGAGGTCCAGACAGCACATTAGCAGTTTACCTGCAAACTTCTTCCGGTTAAGGTAGGTGAAATGCTGGAATACAAATTAATATAACCACCTCCTCTAAGGAGGTCAGAAGATTTTAAGACAGCTGAAAACAAGCATGCATACGCAGGAGAGAGAAACTCACAGGAACTTTGATGTTTCCCACTTTCCAAGTACGCTGCTAATGGCTCAGTGTATGTCAGACACTGTAATACTGAATTGAGGAAGCAGGTATTCCCAAGATTTTGCAAGCCAGCTCCCTGTAACAAAGACAACCGGTCCCATAACTAAGCAATGTGGAGACTTCCATAAAATACAATTGGTCTCCAAGTGTAAATAAAATGGTCTTAGTAGGCCTCGTTGATTCATCTGGTGATTCTTGTCCAACAATATTCTTGAACTCAAATGTTAAACGAGAACAAGGTAAGGCATAAAGTAGTTCAATTTGCCCACAATAGATCAAGATCAAATTCCATAACCCACTAAAGAGCCATCACTCATCAGAGGACCAAGAGGAAGAAACTATAAGTTCCGCATTCCAGTAGCTACAATCTCAGAGCTACTTGAAATAGAAGAAGTACATGACTTAACATCACATCAATTAGTTCATAATAGTAGGACACACATCTACTAATTTTTATGGTAAAAAGCACTCTACAAGGAAAGAGTGCCTCAATTTAAGGAAAAGAAGACAACAGAAAAAGATACACACTAGTTTGGGGTTCACAGATGCAGTCTAGTGCAGATTTGATTATGACATAGTACGACCAAAAGTTATCTCCAATAAAATGCGACAGGATAATGGGCCTCCAATCAAAACCTTTAAAAGAACGGTAGAGCAGCACAAGATGCATATAAACTCTTTTTATCCCTTGCGCACTTCGTGAGGGACAAGACAATATAATCACAAAATAAACCACTTTTATCTTATCAAACCAGCACTTTTAACTCCTAGAGCCCTTGGTATCTTATCACATCTCTCTCATCTTACTTCATAAAAAAAGACCCTTCCTTGCACCGGAATTTCTTTTGGGTTAAAACATGTAGACTTTAATGTAAACCAAAAATTGCCAGAATAAGCTTACCAAAAGTTGATTATCATAAAATATGAAAGCTGTGGTATCCTACCTAAAAGTTTTAAGGCAACCCACAAGCTTTATAAACCATTTTACATCCTTAGACAACTTTACAGCCTACACAAAAATACACACCTCTATTAGAAGGAACAGATTAATGTAAGTGGGGATTCACTTCTCTGACAAACAGATAATAGTGGTATTGTACCGTTACATAAAGGTATAAGATTCTTTCAGAGGGAGACACAGATTGGCCATCAGCTCCTTGCAAAATTAAACAAGGAAGCTCTTAGCTTGCTTGTATATAAGTTTTGAACATAGCACCCCCTTCACGCCACATGATTACCTTACGTTTTCATGGGGAAATAGAAAAATATGACCTAAAAGCATTCATAATCATGATTCGAGTAATATAATCAACCCAAAGGGCAGGGGTAGAAAATAGGGCAAGGAGAATTTGAAAAGCATTATGGCATTACAATTTCCAAGGCTTAGCTCAGGACCCAATTACTCGTCGTATTTGTTTTGGTAAGTGTTGGATAACAAGTTGTTTTTTGGGACTACTAAAGCTTTGAAAATGATGTTTACCAGACAATCATCTGACAGAACCCTAAATTCTACTGAAGGTTACGCATAGAAAGGTGACTTTGTAAAGGTTCTGAGTCATAATGGATGGAAGGCATTGAAGAATGGAGAAAACATCCATACTTTTCCAGCCAAGCACACAAAAAATGTCATCATAGAATCATCTTTTCATTTAGATGATCAATTCAGGCTTAGCTAAAGATATGGCACAATAGAAGAAAAAGATCCATATAGCTGATTATCTACGAATTGGGATAATGAGTTATATTTAACTCAATATCTGGTATAATCACAACATGAGCTGAGCTTCAATGGAGAAGTGCAAATCTATATTGCTGGCTCAAATGTGTTTGGGACTGAGGAACACTTGTGGTTGCTTTGATAGAATCCCCTTTCTGACCTCCATCTCAACCTTTTTATATAAAAGATATTCTTCCTAGTATAAAGGAGCTAACAGACTATACATGCAACCACATTACATGCAAATTAAGTGAAAATAGTCATGTCAAAGTACTTGAAATACTAGTACTGAAATGAGAACAAATAAGTATAACAAAGAGAAAGAGAGGAAAAGGGAAGAGAAGAACAAATCCCTTTTGAAAACCAACTCAACATTAAATTACCAAAAAAGTAGGGCAGATCAAATCAAAATGCCCCAGTACTATCCGAAATTGAGAAACTTCGCCCTCCGTTGGACTTTTGGGCTAATATTATCATTGACATCAGGAAAAAGCCTCATTTTTGCCCATGACCCCGGACGAAGCTCCAATATAAGGGTAATTTTAAACCGTAGTCGAGAGTTCCAGGTTAAATCTGGACTTCCTTATCTCGTAGAATTTGGACACATAGAGTCCACCCATTTCATACACGATTCTGTTACTTGCTCATTGCAAGGATACAGATGGACCAAAAAGTGTAACAGAGAGCACAATTTAGAGACTAAGGGCAATTTGACAAGCAAATTCATATGACTACTAATGATGCTTAAACATACTCAGAGCTAGTAGAATCACAAATGGGCAAAAGGAAGAGGCTTTGGAAGCTTAACATCAAAATAAATTCAGAATACCCAAAAATTGAGCTCAAACGCAGTATCAAATATAAACAAAACTCAAATATCAAAAGCAAAGAAATTCTAAACTATCCATATAACTATTAGTTAGGCAAATATAGCACAAGGGAAAACAAAAGCTTCAATTGACATAAATAACATATACAAGAACATATAAATTTATCAGCTAAAAAAATTCGAAAAAGGCACAGAACCCCTTAAGAGAAACTCACAATTCTCATAATCTTTCTGAAAGCAATTCCAAAGCTCACTTCCGGATCCATCCCATTACTTTCCATCACCACATCACCGCCGCCCTTTTTCCCGGCGACAAGTAACCCATTTTCTTTACGGGTCTCCGAACTCGGGTTCAGTGTTTCCAGCTGAAACCCACCATTATTTTTTCCACTGATAAACCCATTAAATGGTTTCCTCGCCAAATGAAACTCAATCTTCCGATGAAACAACGACGACGAAGATGTATCCAAACCCGAATCCGACCCAATTAACCCAGATAATTCTTGACCCAAATTTTCCTCCATTCTATCCATTGTAGCTTCACCCATTAAACCCCTCTTCTACTTTCCACATAAAAGTATCAAAATCAAGCCTTTGTCAAGAATACTGGGCTATTTTTGCCTGTTTTCCTCTATTTTTCACTCGTTTGTTAGCATAAAGATATGAACGAACTGGGTTTTTCACAAGAAATTCACTGAAAAATTGTGAAAAAAAGAAAAGGGGTTTGAGTATTTCGGCTCTAAAAAGAGACGAGCTAAAGAGAAGCTTAAAACCCTACTAGGCAAAACAAATATAGTAAGGTGTTACGCTGTTCCGCGATACACTAGAATATAGGGGTATTTTTGTTATTTTAAAAATATATTGTTTTGTGGTTTTTGTGATGTTGAAAAAGTATAAGTAGACAATAGTGGTAGAAATTGAATCTGAGAAAAATATCGGATTTTTAATGTTAAAATTACTACTAATTATCTTATATTTTTTTAAAAAATATTACCTAAAATTAAAATTTTAAACTTGGTACAATTATGAAGTAAGGAGGGAAAAAGTTTAATAGTAGGAATTTAAATTTTAATCTTGGCGAAATGTAAAAATTGTTATTATAAGTTGTGGATATAGACAAATAAGATAAAATTATGTATAACAAAATTACATTAATCCAAGCTTTTTTTGAATTTGGGCACGGTAAAAATTTAGTATATTGCCCGTTTTTGGTTATATTAAATTTCAAAGGAAATTTTTTATTTATTTTTTTATATATGAAGATAGGAGAACAATTAGTTATAGGTTCAAGGATAGAACTATCATGGTGTTACGATGGTCATGCGAATATTATTCCTTGAAAAAATTATTTTATGATTGTATATATAACGTTTTGAAGTAGCTCAATTAGTTGTAGGTTCAGGGATGGAGCTATTGTGATGTTAGGGTGGTCATACGAATACTATTCACTGAAAAAAATATTTTATAATTATATATATATACTATTTTTGAAAAACCATATATACAATAAAAAGTAATAGCTCGATAGTTAGTTAAGGATATGCATAAATCTCCTCGATGCAAGATGCTTATGCTCCATCGTCCACACAAAGTTATATTATGTTGTAGTCTTCCAATTTTTGCTTTAAAACTTGGTCTGATTAGCAATTGAAATCAAATGGACCTTAGCTTAGAAATTGGGCTTAAGGTTTTGAAATTAAAATGGACCAAAAACGTAAATTCATCCTTAAAAATCATATTTTGTTTTATTAAGAAAACTATTTTTAGTTAAAAATTATAATTTAGTTTAATATTATGTAGCTTGATTATTATTTTGTAGGTGCACTCAATCATCAGAAAAATATTACTTACTATCCAAAATTTAAATACTATTTATAAAAATTTTAACTATGTCATTTAATATATCCATAAAGACGATGCATGGAACCTAAAAGTGGATTATCTTTATGATAAGTTGGAATATATGGTCAAATTTTGGAACTATTTGTGTGAAATTTTATGATTATTATAATGAGATGTTATATAAAAATAATTTAATGATCTAACCACCTTGAAAAAAAAAGATTTTAATTTTGGCAAAAAGTAAATGTTGTTGTGTGAAGAAAGGTCACATATATGTTCAGGTCGTTAATACAAAAATATAAGGAAAACCAAGTTTTTTGTATTCGTGCATAACAAGAGTTTAATATATTGTACATATTTTTTTGTATTAAGTCTCAAGGAAATTGATTTAGTTAATTACTTATTTTTTGAGGTGTCAAATTAGTCAATAAAAACATAATTCACTCAAGTTTGAGTGACCTCTGTCCATTAATTAATTTAACTAATTTCAATCCATAAAAAATGGGTTGATACATAGCCAATAATTTTTTTTGTCGAAATATATTCAACAAAGACAATTTTTTTTATTTAATATGTTATATAGTCTTAATAAAGAAATGAAGTTTTATTAGGTACCAAGAATTGTAAAAGTACAAACAAAATAATTAAAACATAGTAAGAATTGAGCAAGTTGAATTATAAATCGATCTTTTAGCTCAATCCATTTCAACTTATATAATTGTTGAATGGATCGATAATTCACTCATTTATTAGAAATGTTTGGTATAGTCTTTCGTTCCGAGCATCGCAACGTATTAGAAAATTAGATTTGAATATAATTCCAAATGTACAAATACTTAATAGTTGCCCTTTATATATACTATATATTCATGTCCTCTTCAATTCACTATGTCTCAAATGGTAACACTAGTACTTATACAATGTACATAAAGTATTATTTTATTATTATTTTTATAGCAGACATTAAAACTTAAATAAATATGCCATTTAGTTTGGTCTATGTCCTTCAACTTTAGATGTATATATGTAGAAACTTAAATTTGTATAAAGTTGAATAAATAGATAATACACACAAAACACAAATGGTCACGCAGGACGCCACATAGGACATATGTGTCTACTTGTTTAATTCAAGTATAATACATAAATACGCCCTTTAACTTGACTTTATCTAACATCTACATCCTCCAACACTCGAGCTAGTAAATATCGAATATCAAATAAGTATAAGAAAATAAAACCTATTAAACACCAGACACTAGTTGCAATTAAGTTAATGGGCTTGTATTAACTTGGACCATAGAGAATGGGCTTGTATTAACTTGGACCATAGAGAATGAGCTCTCACCAGCAATACTTAACATAACTTTGGGCTTTGTCCCACACTTTATTTGTGTTTGGGTATTAGAAGGTTGTATATCAAATTGGAATCATTTGGAGTTAATTAAGATAAATTTTGAAGCAAAATAAAAAATAAAAAATTGTGTAGATGAATTTTTTACACAATGAGTATTGGTGATCCGTCAAAGATTTTATGGCTAAATTTTAGTGATTTATCAAGATTTGTGATTAATTTTGGAGAGTTTTTTTTTAGGATTTGGCCAACAAATTCTAGTGACTCGTCAAGATTTGTTACAAAATTAGTAACATGACACTATTTAATTAAATAAAGAAAATTTACCTAAATCACACTAGCTAATTACTTAGATATACTCTAATTTGTAATATTAGAGTATTTTACTAGATTTTGGTGTGTTCAGATACATGTATATTGGAATTGTTGGGTCAAAATTATGTGTAATTTGTTCTAGATACAATGTATCCAAGTTGATTCACATATGTATTTGGATACATTAACAAATCTTGTTCGCCTCTCTCCCATATCCTATGTATTTGGTTTCGAGATACATGTAAATCACACTAGATATATGAACATAGTGTGATACATATATCTAATATGATTCGCATGTATCTGGATTACATAACAAATTTTGCTCATCTCCCTCCCCATCTCGTTCGTTTCTCTCCCTATTTTAGTAATAGGGTAGCAAAAATACATGTATTGAAGTGTATTTTCCACAATATATGGTCGAAAACTTTTAATTAGTGGTAAGATACATGTATCTAAGTGTATCTCCTTCAATATATGGTAGAAAACACTTAATTAATGATAAGATACGTAATATTTTAAAAGTATAGATAATTTTAGTAAATATGATGATGAAATATATCTAAGTTTCTCCATGAAATAATATGGCAATTTGATGAAATAACCCCAAACTATATCTAGTGACATGTTGTTCATCTGTAGAATACAAACTTAAGGTTGAAATTTTCTTTGATTATAATTAACTATATGATTAGAAAGACTTATTGATATATCAAAATCCTAAAACTATTGGGATTTCTTTAATTATAATTAATTAGTATGATTAGAAAGACGTATTGATGAATCAAAATCCTAAAACTATTGGGATTCCTTCTTTTCATAATATATAAGAAGAAAAACATACAAAAAAAAATTAAACATATTCCAAAAATAATCAACCTCCATTTCACTCGTTTCTTAGCATAAATATATGAATCAAATTGAAATTTTTACCAGAAATTACTAAACAAATATAAAATAGAGAAAAAGGGTTTTAGTTTTAGAAAAAGAGACGAGCTAAAAGAGGAAGCTTAAAACCCTACAAGCTAAAATAAATTAAAACCCTATAAGCTAAAACAAATATTATGGTGTGTCGTTACGTTGTGATATACTACAGACATGTGAACAAATAGGGATGATTCTGTAGTCAATTGTGATATAAGTAGTGATAGAAATTGAACCTTAGAAAAATCTGGAATTTTTAACGTTAAAATTACTACTAATTATGGATTAGGATTTTAGTCAAAATTGTTTTTTCGAATGAGAGGTTATATTTATATTCAAGTTGTGGATATAAATTAAATAAATAAGATAAAAGTATATATATCAAAATTCTATTGGTTTTTATTATGTTAAATTTTGAAGGAAATATATATATATATATACGAAGATAGGAGAACACATAGTTATATATCCAGGGGCGGAGTTATTATGATGTTAGGCAAAGGCGTATTTAAGGGGTCACCGGATTCACGTGAACCCATGGTCCCCTCCCGAGATCATATATAGTAGTGTTATATTTTTAAAAAAATATTAAAATATAGATGTGTGAACCCACACTTAAAGTATCACATAATGCGATTATGACCGGATGCACCTCTTTCCGCGAGGTTAGAAATTTGAATTTTATATTTATCTTGTTTTATTTTTCTTTCTAAAATTAGATAACACTTCTGTAAGTGGTAATTGAAAATATATAAATATATATATATATATATATATATTATAGACCTATAATTTTAAAATTTTAACGGTTTTCAGTAGTAAAATCCTAAATGTCAAGATCAAATTTATATCATAGATAGAGCCGTCAATATGGGCTAGGCCCGTTGGGCCGGCCTGGCCTAACCCGGGATTTAATAGGGCTGGGCTAAGATTTTTTTAGCCCATTTAAGAAAAGGGCTTTTTAGCCCGGCCTGAATAAGCCTGTTGATTTGTGGGGCTTGAGAAATATAGGTAGGGCC
>JAJOOS010000574.1:0-65881 GCA_029582725.1 Solanum chiquidenum | reverse complement strand
AATTATATTTTTATGGGCTAAATTTGATATTTATATCATAAATCCGAAGTTACTACATGACATTTGTAGTATCTATTTTCTTCTTGGACATCGGTTGAATATCAATTAAACATTGTAAGGTTAGATTTTGTGACATTTTCAAATATTTCGAAAAGTTTAGAACATACCCCTAGTACTATAAACTTCTACACTTATTGAATGTGCTTTTTTTTAATTCTCTCCTTTGGATTTGCTCTTGTTATATGGTTCTTCAATTATATGAGAAATTTCCTTTAAAAGTGTAAATTGTTTAGTATATGGTTGTCATTATTGTTTGTGTATGCTATCATATAGTAAATGCACCTCTATTTTCACATTGACATATTTACACTAACCTTCTTTGTCTAGGTGCAAAAAAATCCTACCATTTTTAGGACAACAAAGATGAATAAATTATGAAGTGTTCACACACTATCATTTTCAATTACAGAACAAAATAAAGTGACTTAATTAGTTTGATATAACAAAAACGTTTCATACATTGTCTAAATTAAATTCATGCATGTAAAGGATGACAATTGACAAGTTTACAAGTTGAATTCAATATTGAAGCATTTTCTTTCCTCTAAAGCAAACACGTGATTTTATATAAAAATAAAAATGAGGATTTTAATTTAACTAGTGATTGAATGTACTCATATTAATTAAAGATTAGTAATAACAAATGTCGTTTTGTTGTATTCTTTTAACTCTAAATGTTTCCTATTTGGGTTCAGAGTACAAGTTTTAAATTCTTCCCGTTCTCATCAATGATGGAGTATGGACCAACCAAACCCTAGCTAGAAGAATAAAAAGGAAGTTTACTTTCACCTAAAATATAATTACAAATAATCGTTTCTAAAAAAAGTAAGACAAATTAATTGCTATAACAAATTAAAGTTTACTAATTATTTTTTATATTATCGATGTATATATATACAACGCAACTATTGTGCATCGCTAAAAGTATTGTGCGAAGAGTAGAGCACATTCAAGAAGACTATAATTGAACCAAAAAAAAAAGATATGATGGCCTGCAATAATAAGCTTTTTGCAAGTACATAAAGACAGTTACAAATCAAATGATTGTGGTGGTCCTGGTAGGGATATCTATAGTCATCCGTTCTTAATTAGAGATTTCGATTTTGAATATGAGAAAAAATTATGTTAATAAGTATTTTTTTTAATGTGTCTTACGTGATATGAATTAGAATAAATTGAATACTTAATATAATTATTAAGTATCGAATGAGAAACGAAAAATAATACATAAAAAAACAGTTGAAGATGAGTCCAAAAAGAGTAATCTTTTTAAGTGAACTTCTTACACCCAATCACCCGTATGTTTGTATCTTCTCATGGGCCCTAGCCTAGCTCTTTATTAGTGCTTCTATATTACAACAATTAATATCTAATGACCTTCTAGGCTTGTACTATTTAGTTGCACAACAGAAATTGCTTTTCAAGAGAAAACACCCCTTAAAGTCCCTTTTTCTAGTGTCAAATTGGATACATAGCAGAATATTGTTAAAAGAAACTGCTAATTGAGAAGGTAATTAAGTAGCGCACCCGATATTTATACTAAACTATATTAATTAATTATTAAGTGATAACCATATAAATAATGCACAAAATATTTAGCGTTCACGTAAAGTTCAGGAAAGGAACGCACCAAACAAAGTGACAAAAGGGTGTGACGTAGGTAGACTACTCTAATGCATACATTAGTTGCTATTTTCATGGTTCAAATTCATAACATATAAGTCACGTAAAAATAATTTTATCGTTATTCCAAGATCCTTTTTACAAAAAGAATCTTAAAGCCTCGTATGTTTGTGAATTGAAAGTATGAAAGGCCTTTAAGAAGCTTAAGACTTTTTGGACTAACTTTCTGTTTTATAATGTGAGGTTAACGTGTTTAATCAGAAAACTAACAGCATGGAGATTATGCGGAAAACTGGTATGAACTAGAATATTTTTATTTCAAATGAAAATAAATATAGGGTTATAAAGGTAATTTTCACTCGGTTAAATGGAATTTAAGCTAATTTCAGGTAGATGATGTAAATCTTCTCTGTAATCCCTCCTTTTTAGTATTTATTTCATTAATTTTAAGGTAGCCCATTTTCACACGCTCAAAAGTCAAGAATTTTAATCAGGGAAGGTTAATTTAGGAAAATCACTCAATTACCTAATAAAAAAATACTTAAAATGTTGTTTCCTTCTTTTCAATTTGTTCATCTGATTTTAACTTGACACGAGTATAGAAAAAATAAAGCCTTTTAAATCTTGTGGTCTGACTATAAAATGTGGTCTTACATTAAAAAGTTGTAAGAAAAAAGAAAGGTAATCCCTCTATCCCAATTTATGTGGCACTTTTTATTTTTCTAGAGTCAAACAATTTAAGTTTGACTGGGAATTAGCGCATGAAATCTTCAATTTTTTTGAAATAAAATTTATATATTTGTAAACTAAGTAAAAAGTATTATAAGTCACAACAATTGATAATTCAAAATGCTTAAAAGATCTATGAAAAATTTACGGTCAAAATTAGATTTGTTTGAATCTCAAAATCCGAAAAGTGCCACATAATATGAAAAGGAGAGAGTAACATTTTTTTTTTGAAATGAACTAAAAAAAGAAAGTAAGACAAATAAATTGAAACGATAATGGTATAAAGTGATGTTGGATTTATAGTTCTGGTACACAGTTGAAACAACCCATGAAAGCAACAACATTGAAAAGTTCTTCAACTACTACTATTACACAACAGAAATTCCAAATATAAATAAATTATATGTTCCAAAGAAAAACACGACTTTTAGTTAAAAATAACCACTATATGACAAAAGAAATTTTGACAGAATTACATGCTTTATTTAAGGAGATGAAATGTATTTAGTCAAATATAAAAAGGGGTGTATAGAGGTTTATTATATATGAGAAGAAAAATTAAGAGTTTTTATTATAAGAGAACAAGGGCCTAAAACAATAGTTCCTTAGAGCTCACGTTTCTCTCCATCTCCTTCAAAGACCAGTATTTATGCCCTTCTTCTAATCATTTCTCTGATTTTCTCTCCAACTTTCTCATTTTTTTCATTAACTTTTCTTCTTGATTCTGAAAGACCAAAGATATCCACTTTATGTTAGTTCTTGAATCTTGATTTAGTATTATTTCTTGTTGTTTTTTTAACACGACTTGATTATTAAAAAAAATAATAAATTTTACAAAAGGGTGTTTAGTTGTTTTGATGATGGAGAATTTTTCTAAAATGGATGATCAACAGCAGCAGCAGATGGAACTTCCTCCGGGATTTCGCTTTCATCCTACTGATGAAGAGCTAATTACTCATTATTTGTCTAAGAAAGTTGTTGATATGAATTTCTCTGCTATTGCTATTGGAGATGTTGACATGAACAAAATTGAGCCTTGGGAACTTCCATGTAAGTTGAATTTCTCCCTTTTTAGTCGTCTGGTTAAACTAAAAATAGTCACTGGCTAGGAAAAGCAAACAAACAGTAAATCTGATCGATTATTTGTGTTTCGTAACTCGTTATGTTGCTGATTTTCTTGTAATGTTTGTAGGGAAGGCAAAAATTGGGGAAAAAGAATGGTATTTTTTTTGTGTGAGAGACAAGAAGTATCCAACTGGTTTGAGGACAAACAGGGCAACTGCTGCAGGTTATTGGAAAGCTACAGGAAAAGACAAGGAGATTTTTAGAGGAAGATCTCTTGTTGGGATGAAGAAAACTTTGGTTTTTTACAAAGGGAGAGCTCCAAGAGGTGAAAAAACAAATTGGGTAACTCATGAATACAGATTAGAAGGAAGATTATCACTTAACAATCTTCCTAAAACAGTAAAGGTACAAACTTTATGCTCTGTTTTATCCCCTGTTTGATTTCAAGATTCCTAATTGATGTTTTATTTACTATTGCAGAATGATTGGGTGATTTGCAGAGTATTTCAAAAGACAAGTGGTGGAAAGAAAATTCACATTTCAGGGCTTGTGAGAGGGAATTCTGATGAAAATGAAATGGTCAATTCCGTTTTGCCACCATTGACAGATTCATCGCCAAGTCACGTGCACTGCTTCTCCAATTATGTTACTGCTCAAAAGAATCAAGAAAACAACATGATCAATTCCTTCAACAATTCTCCTAATTTCCCTCTTCTCTCGAATTCCATCGACATTTTTCAAAGAAACTCTCTTCCAAATTCATTCACCTGGAACCAAAATGTCCCTCTTCAACACAATTTTCCTCAGCCAGGTTCATTTCCTATACAAGATCCTGCAACTCTGAGGAATTTGCTTGAAAATTACGGACAGAACATTCAACATCAGAGTTTCAAAAAGGAGACAGACATGATCAGTGTATCCCAAGAAACAGGTATAAGCACTGATATGAACACTGAAATTACATCAGCTCAACAGGATCTTGATTGCTTCTGGACTTACTGAAATTCTTCACAGGCAAAAAGAAGAACAGACATAGAGCTTCAGTAGTAGTAATAGCTATTATGGTGTGAAATTAATTGTTATATGTATAGATTTACTAATCCCCTAAGTTGCATTCAACATAGTAGCCCCAAAAACTATACTCCTACCACAATTTTATTTTATTTTCTTGTCATTTTACACTTCCCATTTGTCTCACTGCCTCTTATTAGTTATTTTGATATTGAACTTGTAAAAAATAATAATTAGTACTAGTATTATGTGACTCTGTGAAATCAGGTTGGTTGGCTTACTAATCTTTTATTATGTTTTTTTCCCTTTAAAACTACTTTCGTTGTGTATGGATTTTAGGCTTTTCATTCAATTTAATAACTCAAATCATGATTAGGAGATAATCTCAAAGTGCTTAGGACCACTTTCAGATGTCAAAACATGGTATTAACCAAACCACGTGGTGTCTTGACGTTAATAGTTAAGGGCCTAGTCGTTTTCTTCTGTTTTATCTTCTTCTTTTTTTGACAGATTATATAATATTTATTGTTTATTGTAGGAATTAAATGAACCAAATGTCAAGGGGATTAGTTGTAACAACAATAATGTAATGTAGATATCAAGTTGAGTTAGAGATACGAAATAAGTGGAAAAACATGCTTCTCGCCACGCATTAAATTAGAAAAACAAGGAACAGTTCAAGGCGCTAAGCATGACCAAAGTTTTGCCGTTTCTATGTTTCCTTCATGCTTAAGCTGTGACATAGAGATGAAGTCAGAATCTTAACCTAGATTTGAATTTTATAAGGATGGTTTCAAGTGTTAATAAATTAGTTCTAAATTTAATATTTATACATATTTAATAAACTTCTTAATACAAAGACACTATTTGAACAAAACTATTGCGTTCTAGCTCCGCCCCGTGGACTCACTCATGTAAAACAAGCGGTTTTAGATTTCTCACCGAATCGGATTCAAAATTTGAATTTTATGTGTTGTGAATTCTATAATTACAATTTCAAATGCTAATAACTAGGTTTTATTAAAAGTTTGTACATTTTAGTGAATTTTATGACACAAATATAAAATTTAGAATAAAACATATTGAGTTCAACTAATCAATTGAACCCATAAGTTGGCATTCTAGCTCTGTCCTAAATTTATTAAAATTTGTCACAAAGATGAGTGACCAAATGGAACCAAAGTTGGTAAATTTCATATTCAATTCACATATAATATCAAGGCATACGATCAATTGTTGACATAATTTAGTGACATGACATTGTGACTCGCAACCTGTCTATTTGGGTAAGTATTGTATGTTTCCAATTAACACAAATAATAATTGATCAGAAAACAGTCCAAAAATTGAACTAATAAGCATATGGTAAGTTCAGTATAAAGTGAATAACATAAATGTGAGTAGTAGTAAATATCTGGTAGTGTTCAGCTATGATTTGTCAGAATATATTACTCCATAATTATACTGTGACTTTTATTAATGTTACAATATGTATTGGTCTTAAAATATTGAACCTGACCGAAAACTAAGGTACGTATGTTTGAAATAAAATCACATGTATTCAAACTGTACATTAAACAAATACTGTTTAATAACCATACGCTATCAAAATTCATGTGTAGCCAATTATAACGCGTCTCTCTATATAAAATAAAATTAATACTTTTTACATTTACTATGTATTATATTGTTTTGAATATATTAAACGTTATCCAACATATTCTCACATGATCCAACGTAACTATGGACTTACTACTCATTAATGTTCTCATCGACCTTATTAAATGCTAATCATGCATGACTTTCTTGCTAGATTAATTAAATTTGTTAGAACCAGCCCCCCCTTTTTCCATTTTTTCACACAAATAATATTATGAGTACATATAAATGAAGAGTGTTTAAGTCTTTATCGACATCAAGTAATTGTCATGGGAGTCATTATCGTTATAGATTTTAGAGACATTTTCAAAGGGTGTTAAAGTGTAATTGTCACAAGTAATTGTCTCTAAAAAATACTTAAATTTAGTGGAAATTAAGCTATATTGTCATTAATTAATCAAGATCTTTTTTATGTAATGTATGTACAAAATAACTATTGGGCTTTTGTGAAGCCATATACTACTATGTTCTAGATTCACGAGTTGATTTCTCAGAAGATCATTCGTCTAGTAATTATTATATCGGAAATTGAATGCCATATTTATTTTTTATTTTAATTTTCTTCAATAAAAAAAATATTTTTATAAAGATAATAAATATGAGTTAAGTGATCATATGATAAATTAAACTACAGGAACGTTTGCCTTTAATAGTAGAAATATATGACTTTAAATACAGATTTTCTTGTTGAATATCAAAATAGATAGTATCTTTTAAATTTTTAAAAAGTCTGAAAAAAAGAGGAAAAGAACAAAAGCAAGGGAGGGAGGTAAAGAAAACAAGTGGACAAGTGGAGGACAGTTAAGTGATTCAGGCAAATGGCCAACCTCCCA
The DNA here is from genome assembly GCA_029582725.1 of Solanum chiquidenum. NCBI lineage: Eukaryota > Viridiplantae > Streptophyta > Magnoliopsida > Solanales > Solanaceae > Solanum > Solanum chiquidenum. The sequence goes on along the minus strand of JAJOOS010000574.1, from coordinate 58,901 downwards.
TAATCACTATTTACCAAACCTTTGACGTGCTTCTTTTGTTCTTCTGTTTTTCTGCATGCAAATTGCAACTTATGGATCAATATAAATCGTAGTGCAGTGATAAAACTGTTTTATTATTAATTAAATTTTTTAAATTCAAACTTGAGTATGTAAAAAATCATATTCGAAGTGTTATTCCTAAATGAATCTTGCAATACGTAGTTCAAATTTAATCCAAGTTTTAATATAGACACCAAACATCAGGCACCAAGCGAAAAGTAATGAGTGAATAAGGTTTTTGTCTAACGGTTTGACAGGTCATTTCCAAATAGGACACGAGCTTCAGGTTCCTCTTTACGTCACTCTTACCTGGTGGCTAAGGCTAACGAACTGGTGCCTTTCTGTCTACCACTCATTTGCCACGTAATCATATTTCTCTCTAGCCCCACCTCCATGCCTCAGGTGATTGGCACGTGCTACCAATTTCACTCGTAGCTAATAAAAATTCATCGCTAAATTCTGTTTTTTTTAAAAAGATAATCGACTTCTATATACATCATCATTATATAATTAGTCTAAGTTAATACGGCCATTATGAGAAACGAAAAAGTTGTTACAAGGAGGTAACGTTTTAACAAGATTACAAATAATTAACAGTTAATCAAACTTTGCAACTTTTTTAAAATTACTAATTACAGAAAAGGTTGTTTGCAAAATTTATGTAATTAAAACAGAAAATAAATAGGTTACGTTGGACAAATCTAGCAAATGGACAAATCATATATAGCCGTTCGTATAGTGATCATCATAATTCAGTAATTCATTATACTAAAAATGTTATCTCTTCTCATTGGATTATTTATGTGATACTAAAGTGTAAATGCAAGATATATTGTGGAGATGCAAACAAATAATTTGTTAAGATAAGGTATGGAAATTAATTTTGAAGCTTATCCTATAGCCTTTTTTAAACATAAAGTCGTTTTGTTTGGCTAAAAATATGCATGTATAGTGTGAAAGGGGGAGAATTGAAATCGTTAGTCATTTATATAGCTCTTGATTTTTTTTCCCCTACCCATTAAAATACTCTCTTTTTCTCAAATTAATATTATATTTTATAGTGAATTATTTTTATATCAAATTAAGTGTTATCTTAAAATTTTGTTTACTTTTCAATTATATCCTTATACTCCATATTTTTTTAACAGTGTACAATTTTCAAAAAATATTTATTATAAGGATAATTTAATAGATTGTATATTATAATATGATAATTTTAATTAAAGTAACACTTATTTTGAGATCAGAAAATAAATTAGTAGTTCAATCCTATTTTTCCTTTGTCACAACGAGTATTAATATTATCCCACGTGCCCTTTACAATTGTTTTTGTTATATAATCTTTTTATTAATAAAAAGACAACAAAGTAGTAAATGCAGTTGTCAAATGCAACACTTAGTTATATTTCTTCTAGTCGTATAATTCTGTCCATGCTGAGTTGTGAAAAGCATTTTGGGACTTTGCATGTTTATTCAACATATTTCTATATTTGTGATTGTTTGCAATATTATTTCTCAAAAATATATTACAATCACAAAATAAAAATAAAAATTCTATTTCTTCAAGATTGTTAGTATAAATCTATTTTTCTCTCTTAAGATTTCTCCGTAATTCCAAGGTCGTTAATGACATATTTTTTTTAACTTAGGATGATGTGGACCACCTTAAGATTTTTTAATCTTCTCGATGTATTTAATTGTCAAAAAGAGTTTGACACATCTGATCTCTTTGTGAATATTTTATGAATTTATGAAATTTTCATCATCTCTTTGTGCATATGAGCAAGAGTTTATGATGGAGTAGCCTCCAAAAACTCTAATTAAAATTGAACTCGTCTTGTAAAGTCCCACAAAACATCAATATTTTATATCAAAGTTGACAAATGTCGAGCAAAATCTAAGAAGAAATTAAAAGAATTTAGGCAGTCATCATGGGTGCTTGCTTCATCTAGGAATTTTCTGAATCTCTCCAATCACATAAATTAAATTCAATATCATATTAATGTTGGCAATATGCATGTGAGTAAAGTCAATTTCATGGTTCAAGTCAATGAAAATGATGAACAAGTTCATTGAATGTTGGCAAACTCTGTTGTCTCATCAATTAATATATATATTTGAGGATTTTGCTCTGGAACACGTTTTGCTATATATAATCCAATTGTACATGTGAAATAACACCAAAAACATCACTTGGGAGATATAAGATGACATATTGCTAGTTGATCACCTATATACCATATTAGCATGTGGTCAAGTAAGTTTCGTAGAAAAATTATGCTATTACATAAATAAGGTAAAAATATTTTTTTATTTATACACAAAATTTTAAATTCCTTCGACATAAGAGAAATTATATATTCATATTTTTGAATTGCTTTATTAGAATTTCTGATTGCATCAATGATCGATGGTCCTAATTAATCTCCAATTGGCGGCTATCTTGATGATGATAACAACATGGAGGATTTGTCTTATTGCTAGCTAAATGGATAATCAATTTTGATAAAATGTGCTATTAAATTTTTTACTTTATTCTACGTCAAATAAGATATACTATTCCAAGGAGAGAGAGCAAGTAGCAGACTAACACAATTCAAAATTAAGTTAGGATTGGTTGATTGCGATGTTTGATAGATCTAACAACTTTATGATGGATGGTTATGCAGACGGTAGAATCATATGTTTTTTTCTATTTTGTGTTTCGTATTTAAATTAGAGTCTGATTCGCAAAGAAAAAGCTTACATTGTGATATCTATTTGAACTTTGAAGTGGAAGTGAATATAAAGACGAATTCACTATATAAATATTATATGAATTTAACCTCTTAGAATTCTTAATATTGAAATTATTATATTTTTAAGTTATGAATCCATAATTTAATTAATTTTAATATAGTCTGTTTCATGATCCTAGTGTACAAAAAAATAAGCCTACGTATGAACTCAAGACCTTCACCTAAGAACTAAGCCTATATACAGATTTGAACTCAAAACCTCCCACCACCCCGGAATAGAAACTTCAACCACCAAATCAACAAGCTGTTCAGTACATAAATTGACAAAATTAAGACCATGAAACAGCTCAACTGCTACTTAATCTCCACCCAAGAATCAACAAGCTGCTAAATACATAAAATGACAAAATTAAGACCATGAAACAGACAAATTTATCAATTTAACATAAACTTTGTTTCATGGTATAAGAGACCTTAGCTTGGTTCTCTCTCATGGTAGCATTTATTCTCCTATACATTTTATACTCTTACTATTAATCCTAGTAGAGTATGTTAACTTTTAACTTGCACAGCTAGTGAACAAGAAATATGATCATTTCTTTATTGGTTATGTTCGTTGTCTCAAGTCAATTGTAATTTGTACAAACCTTGGCCTTCCTGGACTATTAAAAAAGAGTTTCGATTTGGTTCAATAGTTTTGCACAATATAAATATATGAAAAAAGTAACGTGTCAGAGTGAGAAAAAAAATAAGAACACAACGAACAAGACGTATATAAATCAAAAAGATCACTTTTTTACGATACTGACAACACTGTATCAGTATGTATGTATCTTCTAAAATGCAAATATCTATCACATGATGCTAAGGGGAAAAAAAGGAAAACGAATTCAACTCTTGTAAAGAATAGATCAATTGTTGTCACATGTTTCAAAAATATTTAACAACATTCTCTCAGCTTGGTGGCCTTATGGGGTTTATTATTGTTTTTTGTTCTTAATGATATATAACCTATAAAAATGTATTTAGATTCTTATAAATTGAACAATATCCATAATTTTATTATATAGAAGAATTGTAGAATATTGTTTTTTTTTATTGTCGTGTATTCTATTCTTGTAAAAGTTTGCTTCTTGTTAGGTTTTACTCCATTTTTGCCATATTATAATGTCACAAATAATTTTCCTGTGAAAACTGAAAAGTACATATTGAATGGGGCTTAGGACTAGGACATTTCAGTGCACCTTTTTAAAAATAAATAAATAAATGATGTTTGACCATAAATTGAACCTACATATTGGACGTTCATGTTAGTGTACTGTTACCTAGTTTTATCCGACACAAATCTATATAATTAGTCTAACATTAAATATTATTCACACCTAAATATTTTCACAAAATCATCGAAATTAGTTATAGTTGAGTAATCTAATAAGGTAAGATGCTTGTTAATTAACTAGGATTAAATGATAAAAATATATATGCAAATACATATAATGCATTTATTTAGTGGCATAATTTTTTTTTACTGTGGGGTGTGTCAAAATATTAAAAAGTAGAAACATGTTGAAAAAAAAAAGGGAAATCAAGTAATATTTTATATATAAAATTGAAAATTTAATTTTAGCGAAACATATGTAATTTTTTTATGAAAGGGTGTCAATTGAAACCTATTAATATAAAGTGGCTCCGCCTCTGCATAACTTTGTGCAAACACCACATACAAGTATAAAAAAACATGGAAAATTATATAAAATAGCAAATTATTAATTCAAATTAAATGTTATAGCCATAATTTATATTATTTGTAATTCGCAGCAAACATCCCATTTTTTTGCCATCTGGTTCGGGATACAATTAGCCATTTTTGATATACAATTACCCATTCGGTATGCAAATGTATAAAATGCGTTTGTATTTGTCTAAAGTGAGAGAAAAGTGTTTATACAAATACAAATACATATATTTTCGTCCTATACACTTATAATTATATAAATACAGATCTTATTATACAAATTATAATGTATATATGAATTTATACAAAACTGAATAATTTGTATAAAATTGGATGTATCTAGAGAATTATACAAATCAAAAGCTCTATAACAAACATAAAATTTGTTATGGAGCGCAATTATGCAAACTATAGCTATAACGTACCAATATAATTTTTATGTTTGCTATATGTGAAAGTTACTCAAAAACATTAGTATTTATTGATAACTCTATATCACATCAAAATTTTATCTATGGATGACAAAAATATACATTAATAAAGAAAGTATTTATATAATATTCTCTTTTTTTTCCAATTCATATGGCATAATTAAAAGTTTTATATATGATCAAATTTATAAATTTTGATCGTAAATTTGAATATAGAAATTTTAATTTTTTTGAAATTTTTTTATTTAAAAAATTATATTAAAAATATTACAAGTTATAATATTTAAAATATTTATTTATTTAGATACTTTGACAGGTAAATAGTGACGGAGGGAGTACTAGTATTGAAGAAAAAAATAATCAGAACTCCAACCACAAAAACGTTAATATGGAAATACTTGGCCCGGCCCGATAGAATAAAAACGAATCAAACGGATTCCGGCCACAGTTTTAAATCACACTCCAAGAAGATTCTCACATTGTCCCGAAAAAGCAGTGTTCGATCATGGCGACATCCTCCGTTTCTAGGGTTCCGGCAAAACCAGCGGCCACTTCTTCTCTACTGTCGACGCTCAAGGCCTACTTTATCCCTTTTATACTTTTCTCTACTTCGCTCTTTTATCAACTAATCGTGATTCCTCGTGCCTTCCCTCGTTCGCATTATGATGGTGACTCCACACTCTGATTAATTCATTATAGTTCTGTTTCCAAGATGCATTCCACGTATTTCTTATTTCTTGAATTAATTGGCTCGATTCTTGTAGTATTGGGTATCAGAGCGCATAGTTCAATTGAAGAAGTCAATCAGGCATATGAAAAGCTCTCTTCAAAGTGGTATCCCCTTTTCACTGGCATTCTACTGTTAATAATTCGACAAGTTCTTCATTATCTTTTATTATACCTGTCAGTATATCTCTCTCTTTTTTCTTGTATGTTCTTGGACATTTTTGTAAATCTTGTTAGCGGAGGGTAATATGAAAATTCAATATCATCCTTTGAAGAAATACAAAAGTGTTCTCGTGTGTAGAACAACAACAATAGCATACTCCCTGTAATACCATAAGTGGGGACTCTAGAGGGTAGGACGTACATAGACCTTACTCCTACCTTCGAAGTGATCTTGTGGGAAATCTCTTTTATAAACTGTTATTTGATTCACTTCTCAACAAGTTATCTTGGGACATAATTTTTTCGCTTGCCTGCAAATGATTTTTCATGTTTCAACACTAAATTATTTTACTACTACAAGATTTTATACTTATCACAATTTTTGGTCAAGTAGCTAATATATTAAAACTCTCATAGACACTCAAGTTGTATTTAAATGTTCAGAACCAGTGTTGAAAAATACAGATAATGTTGAATAACTTAGTGACATACAAAGCAACAACATACCCAGTGAAATCCCACAAGCGGGGTCTGGGGAGGGTAGAGTGTACACAAACCTTATCACTACCTCCACGAGGTAGTGAGACTGGTTTCCGAAAGACCCCGAAAACTTATTGATATATAACAAAGAAAATTGAAAAAGATATATCTTACTCTAAGGGGTTTTTGATATTTATGAAAGTAGATCATGAACATTTCCTGGTCAAGTTTTTTTGGTTATTGAGTGGTTAGTCCACCTCGTTAAGGGGTGTTCATGTCTCATTTAAGCTTTTAAGGGTGCCAGTGGGCTCCAAAACCATACCTTTAGGGTGTGTGGAATTAATATTAACCTCATACTTTGTACAATATATTCATCATGTAGGTGTACTGATTTTGTTGTCATCAAATTTGTAGATGCTCAAATCTTGTCTCAGTCTAGAGGTCTCATCGCTCCCCTAAGAATACTTTGAAATTCGTTAATGGGCCTTGCTAAAATAGCTGTTCTGTTTGGGTTTGCCTTTGTGTTATAGTTTAATACTGATTTTGAATCTTCGCTTTTGCTAATATCTTGTGGATGACACATCACCAATTGTACTTGTCATCCTTGTATCTTTTGCTAATTTTGCTTTTACTCTGTATAATTGCATTTTAGACAATCAGCAACCTTGCCTCTTTTGCTGATGGGTTCACCATAATCTTTTAAATATTTGACCCTGCACCCTCTTATGCAGATAAGTAGTTCTTATTTATACTAATCTTTCTCTAACTCATTCTACTCATCCCTGATAGATGTCCTTGCGTATCCGAATATATTCTGCTCAATTAGAAAGTCAGTTAATCGATAAAACAAAGCTCCACTATGCCACCTCTTAGAAAATTTGTACTTATGGAAAGAAAAATAAGGGTGTGTTTGGTAAGGAGGAAAATATTTCCAGAAAATGTTTTCTAATTTTCTCATGTTTTGTTGGTCAAAATATTTGGAAAACATTTTCTTTGGGAAAATAAGTTCCTTAAAAATAAGGAACATGATTTCCCTAATAGAAGTAGGGAAAACAAGTTGCATAAATAGCATTCCAGGTTTATTGTCTCCTCCCCACCCACCCGGCCTCCACCCCTTGATCATCCCAACTCCGCCACCCCTAACCCCCACTCCCCATCCCGCCGCCATAGTATTTTACTAAACAACATATAAATGTTGTTGGGTTAATATTATCTTGCTTCTTTACCAAACACTAGAAAGTAAGTAGAACCTACTTGTTTTCTAAGAAATTCTTTTCTTGGAAATCGTTTTATATGGATTGTCCTTCATACCAAACACACCCTTATGCCACTATACCGTGCTTATAAATTATCCCTTAAACCTAATCAAAGCGTTAAATTTCATAATTGATGCTTGGTTAATAAATTGTAACTTGAGAATCCCGCTTCATACTTATACAAACTTGTAACTTGACGTGTTTGAGGTTTCCTGTTGGTGGTGGATGGAATAATTGGTCTCCTTGTGTGGTTTCGGTAAGTCTTCACCTCGTGAGCTAGCTTTAGGGTGTTCAGTTAGGCTCCATGTCCATTTTCTTATTAATGTGTGTTTCAAGGAATTTATTTCTATTGTTTGGCCAATAAACCGAAAAGGTCCACCAATGACTTAGTATGTTTTTAATAGGGAAATTATGGAAAATGGCAAAAATTACAATTTCTTTTTGGAAAACATCTATAGTTTAAAAATATTATAATAAACAGTAATATGCTGTTTTTATAGCAAACCCTCTCTCTCGCCCTCTCTCTATTCCCCCCCCCTCTCCCACCAATAAGAAGAAATCCATTCAAATGTATTATGTATCAATTGTATTGAATCAAATGTAGATGAGAGTTTTGTATTTTATTTTAATTGTATCCGAAAAATTGTATTTTGTATGTTTGTATCAATTGTATTTGTATTCTTACGAATATAATATGCATTCATCTTCTCTGTCAAATGTATTTGTATCCAATCAAAGAGAGGATGAATACTTGTTTTTCGAATACAATTGATACAAAAAAAATACAGAATACAATGCAAAATAAATACAAAATACAATCCTCTCTCGATCTTGCTCGCCTCTCTCCTCCCTTTCTCGATCTCGCTTGCCTCTCTCCTCCCTTTCTCGATCTCGCTCGCCTCTCTCCTCTTAGTATGTATTCATTTTGATACAAATTAGTTTGTATTTGTATTTTTTCCTCCAAAATCCGCAAAAAAATACACTCTCCCCTCTCTCTCCCAGATCTCACTTGCCTCTCTCCTCCCTCCTCCCCTAATATTTTGCTATTATTCGTAGTTAAGCAAACTATAGCTATAGAGTCCTATTTAAGGCCTAATGTTTGTTGTTTTGAAAGTTTCCCTTTTTAATATCCCTTTTCTGGATGAGGTTTAGTTGATGACTTCATGGACATTATATGGATGCTTTCTATGAGATATGTACAAAATGTGCTTAGAATTTATTGCACTTACACTTTTTCACTTGCACATCTTTGCTATCAAATCCAGTATTTAGCACGAAAAAACGTTCTTTGGATTTGTTTGTTGGATTATATTTGCTGGAAATAAAATTGTATTATGTACAGGAATTCAGGTGTTGAAGTTCCTTCTACCATTGATTTTATCAAGGTTAGTTGTCAACACTTATTTGACATTATTTTGCTATACAGTGAATGGTGCATTTCAACTTCCTTATTTGAAAACTGAAGCATGATAAAACTAGCATGTGGTGATAAAAGGAAAAAAATATCATCTGTATGCCAAAAAATTTCCTGGTGACTAATGTCCCTTATTTATTTTTTTCTTGATCTTTTGATAGCGGCATAGAGGCAAAGGTATTGTGAAAGTTTATCCTATTTTTCAAATCTGCAATTTCCGTTGTCCTTGATCTTATTTAAGATTTTAAAGCAAGGCCCTGATCTTGTTATAGCAATGGAGTCAATGAACACCCAATATCTTAATTAACCTAAACAAGTACATGTTTACAGATTGTTTTGTCCTTAGACAATGGTCTTCAGAGCTCAAATTTTGGTTCAATGTTGAATTTCCCTGGCCCCACCAATTGACCAACTTTCTGCTTGTTGTCCTACATAACATGAAATTAGAGTGCATGTGGGGATCAAGATGTGCACTTCATGCATATCTTTATTCAGTTGTCCCACTAAACCATTCATCACTCTAAGTTTGTGGTGGAAGTACATTTCTTTTAAGTTTGTGGATGGAATCAAAAACAGGACAGATAATCATGAAGTGTAGTGATTTTGCTTAATGGTTTCAGATAGTTGACCAACATTTAGCTAGCTTGAGTTCCCAATTTTAAGTCTCTATATTGTAGATTCTACATTATATGATGGGTGACTTAACATGCCTAGAAAAAGTGGATGTAGGACATGTGAGGGTACACTTAACCATTTTGGTGGCAAAGCAATCCTAGTTTAAGGCTTTCTCAAAACAAATCTATGGCTTGAATGAAGGAAAAACTTTAGAAAACCAGGTTTATTAATGGACAACAATCTAAGAAAGAAGAAGACTGCATTGCATTATATTTCTTCTCATGCTGTTGGATCTCCCTGGTCTTTTCACATTTTCTTTTGATTCTAACACTAATTGTTTGCTTTTTGGAAAAAATATTTTCTTTTACTTGAAAGATTATCACATACCAACCATCCAAATATTGGTGGTAGATTCTCTATCTGCTAGCTTCTTGTCATTGTGTTTGTTTTCTTATTGCTGGCTTGTGCATTCTCAATGCCCTTAACCATAGGCATGCAATTAGATCTGCAAGTCACGTCTTAGCATTTTTTCCTGGTGACATGGTATGTCCGTAGTTGCCGCCGTTTCTGTGATTAGAGGTCTTGATATTTCTATTTTGGACAGCTATGAAGTGGTTAATTTTACTTTCCTGTTGGCTGGCTTCTTACACCACCTATCATGACCAATCTGCCTTATTTTTTCTCCACACCAAGAATTTTCCCCATATCATATTGCATAATTTTTTCACAGGTTCGATATGCTTTTGAGTTGCTGACAAATAAAACTTGGAAAAGAGACTATGACCTATACAGTATTGATGAGCAATTCGTAAGTTTTCTGTTCTAGTTTGTACAGATGATTTAATGTTACCAGTTTCAAAAAAAGTTTGTACAGATGATTTTAGTACCAAAAATTGGATTCTGTACATTCTTCAGATTCCCTATTAATGTGTTCTATTTTATGTTTTAATATATTTATTCTTTCCCTATTCAGCATGTTATTGAAAAGGATAAAGAGCAGTACGTTGGAAGAAGTATTTCAGAAATCACCCTTCCTCTCCTGAAGACAATTTCTTTTGGTTTGTAAACACCTCTTCAGAAATCACCTTTCCTCCCTGGTGCCATCCCCAAACCCCACAGAAATATAAATGAGGGATAATATGATACTTCAAGTGATTTTAGGGTCTGTTTGGAAAGCCACCTGGTAATTGGAATTGGTGTAGTTACTAGGGTAGTAATTATTAGCCTAGTAATTACACTGTCTAGTAATTACACTGACCTGTTTGGTTGTCACAGTGTAATTTTACACTGTAATTACACAAGTCCTGTTTGGATGCCACAGTGTAATTACACATGTTCTGTTTGGATGCACAATTGCAATCATAAAATTATATTAAATTTTAAAATTAAAATTAATTATTTAAAATTTATACTAGACAAATAAGAAATTTTATAAATGACATTAAATTAAATATTTAAGATACATGTTCTTTTTTGAAAATATATTAATTAATTAACATTTTCTTTAACTAATATTATGAAAAAATAATTGATTTAAATTTTTTCAAATTAATATATTTCAATTGAATTGATCGTAAAAACTAAAAGTATAAGTTTCTACGAACATCGTGAAATACATGTTTGATAAAAAGATTAATATATAAATAAAATGTCATAAATATTAAATGTTTGACAAAAATATAATCTATCAAGTCTACTTAAAAAATAACGTGCAATGTGAATTCAATATTACTAAAACAAATGAAACTGAAAATATAACATAAGTTATAAATTCAAAACAAAAAATTTAACATAATACTCTTATAGCAAATTTCAACATAGCATGCATAAATATGATTTATTTTTATTTTTTTTCTTAAAAAAGAAAACGTAAGTCTATAACCTTACTTAACAATAAATTTTATTTTAATTTAAAAATTAAAATACTTATAAAATTATGCTAATGAGAAAATAAGCATGACATAAAGAAATAGATAATACGAAAAAATTGCATAGAATCACGTAAAGTAAGGTTGAGAACAAGAAGAAAATGAAATATAATAATATTTTTAGAATAATAAAAATTAAAATAGAAATAAAAAAAAAGAAATTAAAAAGTAGTCAGCTGTTAATTACACCATGTAATTTACCAAGAATAGCCTCTGCCTGTGAATTGTAGAGTGTAATTACTCCCTACCAATTACACCAATTACCTGCTGACCAAGTAATTACCTGTCCAACCAAACAGGACAGACAATGTAATTACACCCAATTACACCAAATCCAATTACCAGGGTGTCCTTCCAAATAGGCCCTTAGTGTAGTTTCGATTTGTCCTTTCGAGAGTTATTATCTATGTTTATCTGATGCAGTTTCAAAAAATGTTTATCTGATGCAGATTTCTCTGTCTTTTTATACCTTAGATCCTGAAGACCATGCTGTTGATGTCATCAACTCTGAGAATTTTCTATCCAAGCTTGAAACTGATAAGGCATTGCTAATTCAGGTTAAATATGTGTGCCAAACTGGTTTTCTTACTCAAATTCTAATGTATCTACTAGTTTATGCTTTCATTATTCACTCCCTGTACATGGAGAGTTCCATGCATACTGTTGTATCTACTAGAATGTACTCCATTTATACATCTGGGTGTTATGAAGTGCATTGTCAGATATATCGCTCAATGACATGCCATGAAACTATTTTTGCATGATGAGCCTGTGCTACTAACTTAGCTTAATATCTGTCGTATAGTTTCTGAGAGCTGTATAATCATTTTTCATTGTTTAGTTTGTACTTTTTCATTAAATTACTCCTATGATGAAACATTGATCAAAATTCTTGTCTAGATTTTCTCTCCGGGGAGTGCACGATGTGCTCAATTTTCAAACAAATGGAAGAGAATTGGTAAGAGTTTGAATATTCTTGCAGACATTTATTCTGTCTGTAATCTTGCTATGTTATTTGGTATATTTTTCTTTTACCCTGCTAATGTTATTTGGTGTATATTTCCCTTTATTTCTTCTGCCTTGTATCTTCAGTTACTTTGCTAGATGGGGTCGCAGATACTGGAGTTATTGATCTTGCTGATGTTCAACTTGCCACATATCTAGCTGAGAAGAGACCTGGTGGACTACCATATTTTAGACATGGAAAGTATTTTAATAAAAAAAAAGTAAATATTACTTTGTCATTCCTCCAAAATGCTTCAACAGAAAAGTGTAGCTGTTATATAGTATTCTGCTGAAATTCAACTTCAAACACACTTCATGGAGTTCATATTTATGACTGATATTTTGTTCTTCTAGCCGAATCATCTATAGACGTGTGGGATTCAATTGTTAACATATAATAAGTAAATAAATATATATTTTGGATTGAATGAGATAAGTATTTGATTGCATTTATGTGGTGTTCGGAACTTGACTGCAACACTTGACCAGTGAAGGCTGCTGTTAGGTTCTGAATCATGTTTTCTCTAAATTCGTCAGAGGGAATATGTGTTGGACTTGAAATGCTATAGCTCATCGAATTTAGAAAAGAGTACATATGAGATGACAATACAAAAAAGCCTTTGCACTAGTAGATGATCTGGAGACATTGAAACTGAATTGTCGGGGCAATGGTCATGTCATGAATCTCTTTCTTAGATGATGTATTGTGTAAATTATACATTTGTGTTCAGTGGGGCATACATTAAGTGCAATTAGTAGGAGAAGAATTTTTGATACACTAATCTTCTGCACCACTCACCTCACTAGGTCTAATTTTTGGCACTAAGATGAAGGAATCGAGATTGACTGCGAAGCAGTGTCCAGGGAAGGGCCACAGCCCGAAGAGATTGACTTAAATCAGATAGTTTTTTACCACTGTAATGTTCATCTAGGACTTTCCCTTTGTGTTTTTGCTACCTTACAATTTTTGTAGGGCTCATCTCGTCCACCAAATTTGAATTGGAGTTGCAGGAAGTTCATTATGCTTTTATGGATTAATTGACACGGATGCATGTATTTCCCACATTTCTTCAATCCTTTTTAACTTGACTTATTGCCTCACTTACAGGAATTCCAGCGCTTGTGGCTTTTCCCCCAGGTTGTAGAGGTTTAAGGTGCATGTTACGGTAAGTTTCCTTTTCTCACCATTCTTCAGGTTATTCTCTTGCCATGCAGACATGTTTCTTGATTAAAGTTCAAAACTAAAGCGTGCACTTAGTTTGACTTCAATACAATTCCTGCTTATTGTATTTTGCTAATGATAATTTATAATCTGGTTAGGTATGACGGAGAACTTTCCGTTGATTCAGTTACCGATTGGGTTGCAATGTCCATTCTAAGTTTGCCTCGTATTCGGTACTACTCAAAGGAGTCAATGGTAACATATGTGATTTAGCTTTCATCTTATGTTTTATTCTGCTCTCGTTGCTCAATTAGACTGATGGATGGGTTAGTGTGTGAGAGAGAACTGAAATAGCAGATTCATCAGATTTTAGGAACGAAAACTTTAGCTAGCGTGTTTTCTTGGAATTGAGAAGTGTCTTTCTTAGTATTAGAGAAACAATTTTCCGTTTGACCAAATTTTCAAGGAGGTGGTTTTAGCGTTATATTATGATGAGAAAGACGGGTAAAGATTCACTTTACAATCCATATTGTTTTAACCGATAAATGATTTTAAATATATATTCTGGAAGACTGTAAATTAAAATTCTCAATTTTATTTAACAAAATTTAAAAAAAATAAAAAACATACATAAAAAATTTATCTATAAATATATTTAAGTCAAAGTAATAATTGGAATATTTTACTTAATATTCATATGATTGGTAAATCTATACATCTTACATAATTGTTATTATAACAGAGATACAGAGAAATAAGAGGGATAGTTTGGTAAGTATTCCTGATAAATTAACTTCCATTTCTGCTTGTGCTTCCGAGGAGAAGTTGTAAATTTTCGATTCCAGTCTGAAGCATGAAAGTGGTTTATGCTACTACTTAGAATACCTTTTTCCCTTTTAAAAAAAGCTTAGGCCAAACTCCTTAATTCTTCAAAATAATTACTAAAAAAATAAAATAAGCACTCCTCGTCTCCCAAAAAGCTTGGTCCAACAGGCTAACAGACCGATGTATTTTTCTAGTTGTAAATAATGAGTTTTTCCACTTTCACATTCTTATATCTGGTAACTCCTAGATGATCAATATACATGTAAATGTTGTGCTTAACTTGTTGAAAGATGGACAAGCTTTGCATTCAATAAAGTACGGTTTGATATTTGACTAGTTTTAAATATTCTGATTCACAGTTCCTTTTTAATTTCAGGCTCAAGATTTTCTGCTGAAAAGCAAACCTCACAAGGTACAACTTCTAACACCCTTCCCAACTACTTCAGTTGTAAAAAAGAAAGAAAACAAAGCGATGAGAGATTGCTAGTTGCTGCAATTATAATTGACTAGCTTGATTAATATGCACAGTAAAGTATCCTTTATGAGTTACCGTTATACTTACCAGTTCATCCGCATCTATGCTAATAATATTTTTAGAGGTCATCACAATGCAATTATCAAAGGTCACATTCATGTAGTCCTCTATCAGTGTAAAACCATCTTGAAGAGCATCCTGCTGTTAACTTTTTCCTCTAATTATGATATGCTAATGGCTTTTGTTAGTTAAAATATTGGGATGTTGCTCAAACATTGCCTTTGAAAGGTGACCAATAAGTTCTGTAAAATATTGCCATAATGCAATCACCTTTACTAGGCCGTTTCGTCTTCTGGAATTGATCATTATCCAAAAATCTAGATCCCAAAGCCACACTTTTCAGCGTGTGCTTAAATTCTGGATATGTAATACCATGTTTGGCAGCATTCTTTTGCTATGTATAGAATTCAACATACCTAATACAGTCTTTGGTTTGCAAGAAATCCCCATAGCTAAAACATATATAAGTTATGAGGAAATTCATGTATTATTTTATGCAGTAATAACTAATACATGAAACTAAGCGCCACATAAAATAAAACATAGATTCCCTCATAATTTATCCTTGTATTACTAATCCCTGCATAACTCTAACCAGCTACCAAGCGACCCCTTGGTATTTAAAATTAAAGCTAAAATAAATACCGACGTCTGTTAAAAAAATACCAGCCTTCTGAAAGGAAGAATATGCTTTACCACTAGGTCCACTACTCAGTTGATATAAATCCTGGAAAACTATTGGTCGAAGTAGAAACAAGTACTTTCTAAGATTTCAACAAAATGGGACTTGAAGCGAAAAGTGAGAAGTGAAGCGCACTGCTTCTTTGAAGAGAAGTGCACAATTCACGACATTGAAAAAGTGCCAAACATATGAACTTAGTACCATATCGATCAAAAGCACTTGGAATAACTAATTTCAATATCCAATATTACCAATATTAACCCAACTCCTAAAATTTGAGATCCAAAGAACCGTCCTCTTCTTGTTAGGATCACTTTGTGTCATTTTTTGAAGGACACACTTCTATGAAACACATGGCTCATCCATGAAACTAAAGCTGAATCCCAGCCCCTGAAAGGAAGAATATGCTTTAACACTATGTCCACTACTCAGTTGATATAAATCCTCAGACAACTATTGGCCAGCGTCAAAATACTTGCTTGGATTTCGCCAAAATATTGAAAATCGTAGACTTTAGGGTTTAAATTCCGGACTGTAAGACAAACTTAACCGTCATCTAAAATAGACGAAAATTTATATCATTCTAAGAGATTTGGCCAAACCTAAACACTTGAGATGATTGTAGGAAGAAACTTCCTTTTCCTAGAAACTGAGGGCATGCTATACTCTCTGTCACGGGTTTTAGTATTTTGTATTGGATTGGCTGCATACACACATTATATTTAGTCTAGCTTGACTAATTTTATTTTAGGCAAGAATACACCCTGCTTGAACATGTGTAGATATTTTTCAATTGTCATTGCCATCTTTAGTACCCTGGTGCTGCCATGTGTACTTGCTTTAGGTTGCTTGCGTAGAATCTGACAAGTTTCTTGTTTTGCTCAATGATAAGGTCAAGGTCATTTTCTTCTCTCAAACTGGAGAGCGGGCAACTCCATTTATACGTCAAGCTGCTAAGAATTACTCAGCCTATGCTACATTCGCATTCGTGCTATGGCAGGAAGGAGAATCTTCATTGTGGTGGAATATGTAATGTACACTAGTTTGCTGTTTCTTTTACCCTGTATTTTTCCTTTCCCTCTCATGTTAATTTTTCTTTTGGTGGGAGAGGAGTGTTGAATAGGCTCTTGATTTCCTTTTCTTTTGTCCTCAAATGTTCTCCCTCTCCCTTCTTTATCATCTCTCATAGCTTCACTGGTTTCCATTATCTTTTGTGTTTTCTTCATTGAGTGAATGTTGAACAGCTTGGAAGTTGATTTTGTGTGGTGAACAGTTTAAGGTTACATAGATCTAAAGAATAACAATAAAACATTATTGGAAGAGAAGACTTGTATTACTAACTAGAAGCATCAACTGTCATATCATTCTAAATCTTAGTCTTGTTTTGGGTACAAAACTACTTTACGCGCATGTGTTTGATGGTAATAACATGGAGAAAATAATTACTTTCTAATATATTTCCTGAATTATGAATATATCTGGTTCTAGATTAAGTATGAATATATTTTTTCCTGGGTATAATAAGTTGGTGTTCAAACTTGTTAAAAGTTACTCCCTCATCTTAAATGAATGATATTATTTGGAGTATGAGTTTCTAACTATACAAGTAGCTGATTTTGAACACGACACATTGAGTATTTTTTTCTTTCCAAAAACGGCAAAAGAGGCATATTACCAACTTTGTAAAATAAAATAAAATTGGACTATCTGATTTTTGTTTAAAGAGAAGTGTTGTCAAGGACAAAAGTTGCTTGAGTACCCCAATTTTAACCATGTCATGAAGAGAGTACTTCTCTTTATTTTCTTATATTATTGAATTTGTTTGATTTTTTAAATTTTCTTAGTTAATCTTTTTTATTTTTTTAAAACTAGTTCAGTATCTGTTGTTGATTCCAACTTTTAGTAGTTTTTCTTTATCCTTAAATTGTAAAGAATGCATAGGTCAATAATTCTCCTAACATTCATTTTGGACTTAAATTAGAGTAGGTAACTTGATTATATTATCTTTAAAGGATGTCTGTATCTACTTCTTTATTCTTTCAGCTTTCTTGCATATTAATTTCTTTAACTAACAATTAATCAGCTGGGCGTCAATTCCAATTTAGTTGGGCTGGACGTGAATCCCCTGTCTTTTCTCTATATAGCCGATCATTTTATTAATTTCTTCTTCTTATCAAATTTCACAAATAGCATTCCAAATATACCCGGAATCTTATTTTCAGTTAGCAACCTGGTTGCCTTTTTATTACTGTTCAACCGATATGTGAGTGGGGATGTGTAAGTAATGTTATAAATAACGTTTTTTTGTTGTGGAGAACCAATCATCTCTACTGATTTGAAGCCTGAAAATCTTGTCGTTTATAGTTTTGTACTTAGCTATATGTCTACAAATAACAGAATTAACCTACAAAAGTGCAGCAACAGAGTTTGAGCATTGATTGCTATGGTCAGGTGTCATTAAGTAGTACCTTGAGGTACTCCCTTTTATAAGTTACCTTGAAGTGCTTCATAATTGATGTATTTTAGCTAATAACAGAGAAAGACATTATGTTGATTGGATAGTCAGCCTATTACAGCATCCTAAAAAAGACTATTGACCACTGCTAGATGGAACTTTCATGACGTGATTTTAGTCAGCTAATACATGTTGTCCAGGCAATATTCTCTTCTTGTATGATTGGTTCCTCTTCCATGTCTAATATTGAAAAGAAAGGGGGCTATAATTTTATGTGAATACAGATCTCTTGGATGTGAAATGCATAACTTTTATCTAGTTATGACTATACCTTTTTGCTCTGCTCCCATGATAAATTTTCACTGAAATATTTTGTGATATGACCTATTGTCCTATCTATACAGGTTAGGAGTCGAATCTGCTCCTGCCATTGTATTTCTAAAAGAAACAGGTGTCAAACCTGTTGTTCATCATGGCAAGTTTATTCCCTCCTTATATATTTCATACTGTCATAACTTCTGGTGGCTGTAATAAGTGATGTGTCTAAGATAGCAAGCTAAAAATATGTACATGATTGTAGGCTATGTGAACAGTTCATTGTTTGTTGATATTATGGAGAAGAATAAATATCATGGTACTTATCTTTTCTCCCCTTTACCAATGTTTTTATCTATTTCGTCAGTTTCATAAATTGTTTTATCTGATATGTTTGTAATGGCTAGTTAATTTGAGATTTTAGTATCTACATTCCAGTCAGCCAGGTTTATTTTATTCATGTTACTGTAGTGGTTGCAATCATAGTGTAAATTTGGTGCTCATTATAGATTGTTTTATCAATTTCCTCCTGGAGTTATCCTGTTTATTCTTGTTGAATGATGTTTTTTTCCAGAATCAATAAAGGAGAATACCTACTTCAATTTCTCATCACCACTTTTTCCATTATGCTATGAAGTGTTTATTGCTCTTTGTTTTCAAGTATAGTTCCTCCAAGTAGTACCACTTCACCTAGATTTCTTTTTGTTGACTATGGCCTAATTCAACTAATTATCATTGTGGCTAGAGCTGGCAGTAGTCGAGTGAACATAAAAGACAATATAAAATTGAAGTCTTAAAACGATTGTTACATCCTGCGTTGTGCATTTGCCTATGCTCATTTAGAGTGTCATGAAATGGCTCTTGAGGGATAGTTAGTAGTTAGTAGTACTATGTACTCAGACGCAAACAAGGAATTATATTTCATTACTAGCTAATTGAGGTGTAGTTATTCATGTGTCCACTGTAGTTACCGTGGTAACTCTTTATATATTGTACACAGATGTGGCAGCTCTTTTTTTGATGAAAAGGTATGGGCATAGTTGTGGCAATTTAGCTGCTTCAAATTTGTTCCCATGTTCTGCATAAACTGGTCTAGGAATTTTCACGACAGTCATGACATTGACCATTTAATTAATTCTACATCTATGCCTGAGTTGAAGACTATTAACATGCAAATTGGTACAGGAATTCATAGCACTCTATGAATGCATATCTGGGTATCTTCAGATTGGCTTATTTTCAGTTGACAACATGCGGAAATATGAGTTCCAATATTTGTGTTGTGATCATAATTCAAGGATGATTATATTTGTGTCTGTATGCCTTGAATTCTCCAATTTGGATGGAGAAAAACTAAGATGCTGACTATTGTGCTGTAGATCATGATATAGAAATATGGAAAAAGACTTCAAAAATTGTGCCTCTGCTAGTATATGTCTTACAATCTTTCCTGAAATAGTTTTAACATGGATCTTGCTGATTTTTGTTTCATACTTATTCAGTGCTTCCACAATTGAGGAGTGTAACTTCAAAGGAATTGGGTTGTGATCCTCGGGGTTTTTCTCGTGCTGGAAAGGATACCAAGATATGGTATTGTGTTGTTTTAGTTGGGAGGTATAGCAAGGAGCTCAATGAAATGCGTGAAGTAAGCTCTTTTTTCAAGTCCATTTTTCTTAATGAAAGCTTCCAGACTGTAATTTGGCTTTTCCATCTCAGATGTTTAGTTGATTATCTTTCCATCTAGTTTTAGAAAATCTGAATGGAGATTAGCGGCAGATGTAGTGTGATAATTGTGATAGAGGGAGAGGAGGGGGGGGGGACTCTGTGTGTGTGTGTGTGTGAGAGAGAGAGAGAGAGAGATGTTGGCACTAGTAATACCATGAATCTGCCCGAGTAGGGGCCGAACAAAAGACCCAAGCCCATGAATGACATGAACTTATAAAGTCCTATTCAGCATATGTACTTTTGTGATGTTAATATGGCCATGCTGGACTACCTGGATCATACGAAATCTGCATTGTGGGTTGCTAAGGATCACCTGATAATACATAGAAGATGTGCATCTCCAACAATTAGAACTGTCTTAACAATTCTATTTAAGAACTTTGAGATGAAAGTTTAATTAGAATTGGAACACTTAAATAAGATACCAACACCTACAATAATCTGTCCATAATGATGTCTACTTGTCTGCATCTTCATATTATATATGCCTTCTCCGTTTTGTTATGTCCTATATAAAAGCTAAAGATCTCATCCTTCCAATGCATTTTCCGGTGAACTCCTTTAATCCTAAAATGCGGTAGAGACTTCCCCTGGGGCCTGAAGTACTTCTCATTATGACCACCACTTACGTAGATTCATATGGCTCCAACTCTTGTTTTACATTAAGCGACATGCAAAAAATGTTAAATGCTTTGAATGTCTGTTACGTTAGCTGATGGTGTAAATTATCTATCACATAAGACCATGCGCAGGATTCAAGAAACCCTTTCAAATGATAGAGATTTGACTGCAGTGGATCAAGATCTGCCATCTGCACCAGCTCTGCTTGCACTAAAACAGAAACGGCTGACATTTACCTGGCTTGATGGGGAAGCACAGAAAGTGAGAACCTCTCTTCAAATTTTGGCATTGCGTTGGTTAAATAGTGACGTGATTACATTTTCTGTAGCACCAGTGGTTTTTAACTTTAGCACCTTAATTATCATTGCCTTTTATTTTATAAGATCAATCTGTTAGTAGATTCATACCCATCAGCAGTAGGAGTTGTCTTTTGACAGACTGATGGAGTGAAGTCCATAGAGAACTACAGAAAAGCATGAATTTAGATTCTTTAGCATTTATTTTCTAGAGTGAAGATCAAACTCCTTCCACCTCTTATCTTTGATATTTAACTAGGAATCTTTCAATTACTTGTTTGTGCGTATTTGACCCCCCATCTTAGATTCTTATAGCGTTTCCTGAAAAAAATTCAGTTCTAGGGAACTTCTGTGGATTTACTTATTCTTTTGCACAATTTTGGAGAAGGTGCATTAATTGATTACCTTGATGGTTATATTTTATTTAGCTATTAGAGAAAAATTGGATATAGAGGATCCATATTACACAGCTCCAACTAATTTGGGATTGGGGCTTAGTTGATTGATTACTTGATAGGCTCTAATGTCCTGTTGGTTTTGGATCCAAATGTTGTTAATCTTGAATACTCGTCATGTTTTGGAAACCTTTTTTTTCCTTTCTATAGTTGAGAGATACTCCCTGAACTTGAATGTGAGTCATATAGCTAACTTTCTTTCCCCATGCTATTATTCCTTTAAATCTATGCTTTTATTTATATAAATAATCTGAGCATGTAAGTTTTGATTGGTTCTTATGTTTATGTTGGATGACTCTTCTTTGTGCAAAGTTATGATTTTCTGCCATGTTGAAGGCTAACAGCTTCTCCGTTCTACAGAGTTACTGTTTCTTCTACATTAATTCAGAAAATAGTTATGAAACCTGTGGGCCGATGAGGGATATAACAGACACAGCACAATTGTTCATTGTACGCTATGATAGGAATGATACAGAGGATGTTGGAAAACAGCCAACCAGCAAATTCTCAGAATTGTACAATGTTGAAACTGATCCTGCAGCTCAGCTTGTGGCAAAATACAATGGTTCTAATAAAATTGAACAGGTCAGTAGACTGACAGAGATCCCCTGAAATACAATAGCAAGTCACATGATGATTCTGGTTTTCTCATTCTCTTGTGATTTGAGTATAAACTCACTAGCTAATCTATCAAGTGTTCCTTGACAGCAGCACCGAAAAATGTATATAAAGCATCTTCTCCCTTGCTCTGTAGAGCAATTCTTTTTCTGTTGAAAACAGATTACAGCGTCTATAGTGGACGATATCAAAGTTGTTCATTCCACGGTTCTCTTTGCTTCACACAGTAATGAGCAGTCCTTCCAAAATTGCTTCTAATTCAGCATTTATATCTCTGTTTTTCCTTCCTAAACTATTTACTTTTCCCACTGGTTTCCTTTCTTCCAAAATTCACATGTTCGCATGATACCACTTT
The DNA here is from genome assembly GCA_029582725.1 of Solanum chiquidenum. Lineage (NCBI taxonomy): Eukaryota > Viridiplantae > Streptophyta > Magnoliopsida > Solanales > Solanaceae > Solanum > Solanum chiquidenum. Next base: position 36,328 of record JAJOOS010000574.1, on the reverse strand, counting down.
TAGATAGTTACGCAAGGTCCCTCATAAAGATTATAAAAAAGCACGTATGTTGTGAAGTTGGAAAAACTTGTGAATTTCTGTTTTTGAGCAACCCCTTATAACTAACTAGGACATGCAAAAACAGTTCACTCCTTTCCATCTACTAGACTGCCTCATTTTTAGTCAAATGCCTCTTGCTTTTAGAACATGCAAGTAATATGCTTTTCCAAATAATATTTGGCTCTCTAAGCGTTTTCCCTGTATGGTATTTGACTGAATTATCCGCTTTCATGAGAAATAATCTAGATAAGAAGATATACTCTATCCTGAGATTTGTTTGACTCTTCATTATCGAGCCAACTACTTGTATGAGAACGTTCATGATGATTATATCTAGATATCTAATGTATGGTATATTGGAATGACAGATCGTACAATGGATTTCTGAGATTATCAAAGATGGTGACTCAAAGAACCTTCCTTCATTTGTAAGTTAATTTCCCAAATCTCTCTGTTCACACCAAAAGGATCTTGTTCTTATTTTTTGGTTCAATGGTGTTTTGGGTTTTGAAAATGGATCTTATAAATGACGCCCCTCCTTCAAGATTGTAAGTTCTATTCATAACAGCAGTTGCCAGTTGGTGTAGTTGATATACCAGAACTTCGCATGTGCAGAATTATTAACCCTTTGCTACTAAATCTATATGGAGATTGATCTATCATCTCTCAGTTGGGTGGACTTATGGATACTAGTCTGGAAGGTACTTTATTGAATGTATGTGGGAGGAGTGATAGGAGCAATGTCCTTTTAATCAACGTGGGAGGAAAAATAGATCTCAATATCATGAGATAATGATTTCTCATGTTATTCATATGTTGATTATTGCAAGGATGTAAAACAGTGGAAACTTGTCTCTATCCCTTTCCTAGGCTCCTTTTCTATTTCTGTATCTTTATATCTACATTTTGTTGCAGAAAACAAGAACTCCTGAATTGGTCCCAGAGGATGCAGATTCCAGTTGGTCATCTTGGTCTGAAGGAACTGTTAGTCCTAGTAGAGGATTGATTCATAGGGTCAAAAGTTTCCTAAATAAAGTTCATGATTACAGTGGCGATCCAAGAGTTGGACCTTTCTTGCTCCTGGCAGCACTGATCTCATTTGGTAGTGTTTGGTTTAAGAGAAGTCAGGTAGCTCAGTCAAGCGGGCCTGATCATTCAAGCCAGAAATCCAATGAGCCAGAACGTTCGAACCAGCAGACCAGAGAGCCTGATCAGTCAAATCTGCCAAATGCAAAGGTAGTGATAGGCACTTTCAGTTTGTTCCTGAAACGATCTTTATATTGACCTCTTTGGAAATTGACTTGGATCCTTTCCACCTTTGTATCTTTTTGCAGGACGCAACCATGCGAAAGCGAAGAGCTCGCCCAAGAAACGATCTTGTTCCACCTTCTATGACCGACGTGGACCCAAAAAATGCTTACCAAGCGGAGTTTTCAGATTCTGATACTGGCTAGATGGATTCAAAAGATTTGCCGGTTTTTCTATTAACGCAGGGTAGAAGTTGAAACTGGTGGTGAGCAGGGGGATAACTAACAACCACCTCCTTTACCTAACTGTTTACATTGTTGGCTTCGATACCATGTAGTCATGTACATTGAGCTCGATAAAGTTTCTTGACGTGTAAACACATTTCATCAGTAGTTTACTTTTAATTTATGAAGGAAAAAGAAAATAGAGACCAAGACAATGTCATGATTCTGATTTTAAAAACTACCATAGTATATATATTCGCTTCCATTTTCTTTTCTTACAAATTGTTTAGTTACATAGAGTGCGTAAACATTAATTTTATGAAATGTCTGACAACCATATGAGGGGCTTAAATTTTGATATAACAGGAAGTGTGTAACGCATTGTCTGTCATGTAGGTCGTTTGGTTGGGAACAAGTTATCCTAGGAGAACTTATCCCACCATATATATGGGATAACTTATTCCATCACTATGATATAAATGGTGGGATAAGTTATCTCAAACATGACAACCAAATAAGATATAATAATTTTATCCCATCACTATTTATTTTTATCCCTCACACCAAACGACCTTACTATTTTGGTCCCATTGGTAGATGGTCCTCCAAATCAAGAATTGGGCTTTATCTTAAATAAAGACATCATCTGCTCAGATCAAGGCTTGGAAACGTAACATATTTGTCTGGTGGTTCAGGTAGTCCAGCAAAAAACACAAGTACTTTCCATCAGACAAATACGAGTCCCAACAGAAACAGAAATTTATGGTTTAGCTTTCATCAAAAACTGTAAGAATACGGTTGTGTCTAAGAATCATAACAATGAAAGAATCTTGAAATAAGTTGTAACTACTCCTGCAACAATTGTTGGTTACAGTTCACCTTTGCGATCGAATAACTTCAAACCCCAGCTATTATCCTCACAATGTCTCACATGAGGAACAATGTTAACTGTGTTATTACTTGTTGTTTTCTTCTTGCAGTCGTAGTAAGGGGGAGAATGATAACATGGCTCCAAAGACGTAGCTCGAAAACAAGGTGGATTATGGACTGTCCCTTTTTTAAACTTGTATAAAATCCATGGCTTCAAACCTCCAAGACTATAAGCCACATAACCAAAAGTGGACCATCCACTTGTAACCAATTTATCAGTTAAACTCAGCAAATACATTTCTGCCAATGCCTTTCTGTCATGCATCAGCTTCTCAGTTTGTTGATGCTCTTCATGACTTGGCTGAAAAACACTAACAATCTCTCCTGTCACAGTAGGATTCTGCCAATACATGTTCCTAATCTCCTCGAAATATCGTGAACTCAGAGATGTCATCAAGACGCTTATAGTCTTCGTCTTGCCAGAAGAATTGACTATAGGCTCATTCAGGTTAACCTGTGGTAACAGATTCTCCTTTGTTGTACAAGCTAATATTTGATTCAACACAAACTTAAAATTGCTTACACCTAAACTGAAAACTCTAATTTGAATGCCTATTTTTTCATCTGCTTGAGCTAAATAAGCTTGATAGTACCTAGTAATAAGCCCCCATACAGAATTTGTTGGATGGAAAAGGTACCTACCCAAGAAGTGGAAGACAGTTTCTTTCTCTGGAAAAAGATTGTTTAACTCTTGCTCGAACGATGGGATCAAGAAAAGAGCAGGAACATAATAGTTATTTGACTTCACAAATAACCAAGGGACTTTGTGGAGAAAAGTTTGGTCAGTGTCACAGAAGAATAATTTATCTTGCACATCAAAGTCATGAGATAAATGAAGGTAGAGGAATGAAGGTATTCTTGACTTGCCTGTGACATTATTTCTCACCATATAACCATAAGAATGTGAAGATTTCTGATTAAAGCTACTAAACTGATCAATAATAGGAAAATCTGGAGGAAGCAACCAAGAAACTTCAGGAAAAGGTTCACAAAACAGGTTATGCAAATTAGCTCTGGGGTCAACAAGAAGGACTCTATTTGTGAGTAGAGCATAAAGGAAAGCAGAAGTTAAGGTTAGTATCCTGTTCCCTAAACCACTATACGATATCCAAACAACGTAGTTACAAACTGAAGAATCACTGCTGTATTCACCGGACTTTATAAGGTCTACTGTTCTGTTGTATAATTCTGTGTGAGGTCCGCATTGCTTGTGAAGAGCTTCATATCTTCTTAACCCCGAGATAAGATAAGAGGAAGGCTTATGCTGCAGAGGTTTGCTATATAAGTGTGATTCATACCTACTCAAACAAGATGTTTCATCAAATCCAGTAGGAAGAAGACCACCAAGTAGTTTATCTTTTGGCACTGTCAGTGGCTGCAGAATATCCTTTTCAGATACTGTGGCTGGAAGAAAGAAAACGAAAAGAGTAAGATTACTGCACAATCTCTGTAGAACAAACAAGTATTTGCTCTGCATCAGAAAAGTTAAATTCCATGAAATGGAAACTTCTGTTGCTAAACTTGCTCCTTTGTTTTAGCTTTATTCATTATGAAACATGTGAGTACATAATGAATGACAATGTTGCGTATTTTCTATACATATTATTCTATTTTCAACAAACTTGAATTGCAGAAATACTATACAAGTGAAAGGAAAAGCAAATAAGTGGGAAAATAAAGAGGAAATGCAGCACCTTTTGAATGTTTAACATGAAAAATTCTAGCTTCAGCCAAAGTCCACAAGCAATCAGAAGGTAAGTCCCCGAAAAAGAATGCAACTGAGAAAACAACAGTAAGAACCATCAAGAGAACAACTATAAAACCCACGAGTGTCATTGGATTCGGACCCCATTTCAACTCTGAATTCTTCAAAACAGCACCTGATTCGCGATCAGTAGAAACTTGCTGATCATTGAAGGTTTTCTTGGATCGCTTCATAGTCACTCGAAGCAAGTAGAACTGAAAAGACAGTTGCAAATGTAGAATAACAGATTTGGCAAAGAGTTAACAACAAATTCAATGGTTGGTGGATACATTATGTACCAATTAAATTAATTTTGATTTACTAGTGATGATTGCTTTCCTTTGTCTGCAAAGTGCAGATCATCTTGCCTCTATTGTTGTTTCCTTTTTCATTATACATGACTTTCAATGTTGTTCATTTTGGCTATTAAAATCTTTTGATCATTCATAGAATGTTGGTCGAATTTGGAAAAACATGATACTTTGAGCTTAAGTTTTTATATTCGACACCAACCCTCTGGAACTATATTGGGGGCAAGACATGACCGCAACTTAAAGAAAAAAGTAGCCTCGAAAAGATTCAATGCCATTACTATTCCAGGTCAATAAGTTGTATACCATCAAAAGTTATTAATGTGCTTACAATGTTAAGCAAGTAAAATTAGTCCAAAACAAGAAGAAACACATAATTGGATGTTTACTTTGAAAGAAGGCTAGCTTTGACTTCTAGAGAGTTGGTACATTAAATTAAAACTATATACAGATACAAACTGGAAGATATATTTGTCAATTAGTTTTTTTTTCAATTATTCTTATTTCTTTAGCCATCAATTATTAACAACTCATTGTTAAGAGCTCAACAAAGTAAAATCCAAATATAATTATGTTTATCTGTTAAAAGTTTTTGTTGTTTTCCTTCTGATATATGATATTGTAAAGCTTTGAGTTCAAAGTATATAAACTCATAATCTAAAAATATTATCTCTAGTGTCATAGTCAGGATTTTCATTAAGAAAGTTCAAAAGTAAACACATAATGAAATTCAAGTAAGTTCAACATCTACTATATATACATAAAAATATTTTTAACTATATAAAAACTCATAATTAAAATAATCGAATGAATCCCCTCAATCGACTCCGCTCTAGAGTTTATCACGATCAAATTATCTAAAAAAAAAGAAAAAGTTATACTTCAATTATAACTCATGAATATATGCAACTAATAAATATAGTTACCTAGAAATAAAAACAACTTTGTTACAATAAATTGAATATAAAATTATAAGGAAGGTGACTTTTGGCTTTGGCCTTTCTACGTTGGTGTTTGGTTTGTGTGCTTGTGGCCATCATGCGATAAATGAAGGATGGGAGGTCCCCTGTTCCTTACAAATTGAGTCGGCAAAAGAGAAGGGCCAACCATTGAAGATAAGCAAAGCCGCTATGAGAAACCAAATCGGACACGTGTCCACCTGATATTTCATTCTTGATTTTCCTCAAAAATAACAGTTTTCGGTTCTTGTCTTGGAAGTCTCTCAAAAGGGTGGTTGGAATTTTGAGCTGCGGTGCTTTCAAATTGACAAAGTACCAACCTTTATCCTCAATTTTCAACAAGGCAAAAGTTTGCTTCAAGAAAAAAAAAAGAGAAAAAATTCAATGGCGACTGCTTCTTCTTTGGGTTCATCAACTCTGTTACAATCCCAAATTAGTGGATTTGGCGGGAGTCAAAAGCTTCAAAAGATTTCTTTCTCCAACCCCAATTCACTCACTTTCACCAGGTTTTTCTAATTTCTTGATTGTCTTACTTTCTTTCCCTTCCTAATAATTAACTCTTTTACTTGTAATCGTTGTACTTTGAGTTATGGTGCGCAAGTTAACTAGATTGGTAGCCTGGTGTGGGAAGTCTTGAATCAGTCATTTCCACAGGAAAAAAATCGGACCTTGATGTTTTTGGGTGTGTAGAAAGGGTGTATGAATCCTTTTCTTGGTGCTGTTGTGATAACAGGAATTTTTGCACTCCCTATGTTTGTGAATATGCTTCATATCCTATTTGAAGTTTGATTTTCCTGTGTGTGGTAAGCAAATGGTCTTGAAGAGTCAATGTTCTAAGCCGGATAATATGCAATTCAGGATTGCGTTGTGGTAGACAATTTAGAATCTAATAGCATCAAGAACCACCCTCTTCAATTGGCAATTGGTTGATAATGTAAAGCTCATGCAGGAATGCTTCTTGACAATGTCATGTTTTTTTGACATTCTGATTAATTCTTGTTCAAGTCACTTTGATTTCTATGTTTTTCAACAGGCACCAACCATAACTTGAATTTGATTCCAGTACCTATTAACTATCTATCTCACTGATGAGATTATGCTCACTAGGTGATGCAATGTTGCTTATATAGTTGTAAAAATGAGCCGATTTCTTGAATATATCAGCTGAGTTCATGCATTTTTTGTTCTTTTTGGACACGGGCCATTCATTTACCTTTTCTTGCTAACAACTGCATTTTTCTTTCTTATTTCCTATCTTAAAATATAGGAAATTTAACTAGTAGGTGTTTATCTTTCTGCAACTATGCCCCCCTTATACTAGCGTCACAATCTGTCCAAATATAGTTCCTAATTTTGTTTGTAAATGCAGGAGGAGAATTCAAACTGTGGTGAATGCTTCTTCTCGGGTGGATAAGTTCTCAAAAAGCGACATTATTGTTTCTCCGTCCATCCTTTCTGCTAACTTTTCTAAATTAGGAGAGCAGGTTTGTGGTCATATGGACCTCTTGCCCTACCATTTTTATATAGATCTTATAAAGGTGTTTTTCTATTTGGAAACTGGATATAAGAAATAGTTCTATACATCTACAAGTTTAAAATATTGAGCAAATATATTTTGCCTTCCTCATTTTAGGTCAATTCTTTTATGAATTTCTTCTATTTTGTTTGTGGTTTCCCTTAAGAATGGCTCTTAAGCTGGTTAATCATTCATCACATGTAAGTGTTTTACTCTTGTGCCTTTCATGCATTTAGGTGAAAGCAATTGAGCAGGCAGGCTGCGACTGGATTCATGTAGATGTGATGGACGGTCGATTTGTTCCAAATATAACTATTGGACCCCTTGTAGTTGATTCCTTGCGCCCTATCACAGATCTACCATTGGATGTGCATCTGGTATTTCTTTTTTTTTTTCATGTGGTAAAACTATTTCAGGTCTATATGCGTGAAAATGCTTTTGCTAACGTTCAATTTCAACCGACCATTGCAGATGATTGTCGAACCTGACCAGAGAGTACCTGACTTCATAAAAGCAGGTGCTGATATAGTCAGTGTTCACTGTGAGCAATCTTCTACGATCCACTTGCATCGTACAATAAATCAGGTAAGAGTCTGTCTTTCTTTCTTTCTTTCTTTTCCTTCTTCAATTCGAATTAGCAAAAACAATGTCTCTTTGCATAATACGGACCCAAACTGTACTTTTGATATCATACAAGGAGTCTAGAAAGTTCTTATCAACAGTGTTTTCGAAAGTGTTAATGCACTGCAACCTGACAAATTCCTCTACCTCGAGTTTTTTGGATTACATAATAGGTTGGCCCATGAAAAATATATTTTTTGTAAAAAGGCTATTTAGTGGCTCTATGTAGAACTGTTTGTAGTAAGTGCACAAAATGACATTCAAATTAAACTATCTTAGTCATATTGATGCATTGCTTTTGTTTGTCTACTGCAGCTAGTTGTGTGAACCGCAATGACTGCTAAAGTGATCTTTCAAACAAAGACTTGTGTTTCTCAGTGTGTTTCCTATGAAATTTTCTGCATTTTTCTATAGGAGCAAACCTACAAATTTGTTGAACCTTTTTTTTGGAAAAAGGCCTATCAAAACTGCCTTACACTTGCTAAAAAATTTGGTACATGGGACTTGTTAAGTGCCTTTGTCAGTCTCTTGAATTTTTTGGCTCACGTATCTAAAAGATTTACTCTTGATTTTGTAATTCTTTAGACCTTTTGCTGCTCAAAGGCATGTTTGTTTTTGTCGAAATACTAGATATCTCTGTCAGTAATGACTATCTACTCATAGGAATTTGATTGCAAACCTACTTAAATATGGCTACAGAAACAGGCTTCTTGTTAGGAATGTTGTACATAAGTAACAGAATATCACCAGCCTAACGTTTTCACTTACTACAAATTTTCTATTTGTAAGATCAATCCATGCTGATTCGCGGTATCCTGAATTCTAAATACTGGAATTTTCCATTTACCTTTATTGCATGCTTTTATTTTAGGATATCAGTTATAAATGACTTCTTGGAGGTAATTGATTAATTATTCATGATGAATTTTGTTACTTCTATTATAGATGATGTCTCTCTAAAACATTTTCCACATGATGCAAAGTATCCTCACACCATGGGGGTTAGAAAAAAATGTAGAGTGCTTGCTTTTCTTACATTGAACACTTACTCATTTAAAATTTCTCTTTAAGATTTCTGATTACCTTTTATATGATCTACTTTATCTATTTAAAATGAACTATCAGTTCTAGAGAAATTATATAGGATCATGGTTAGGTGTGTTCCATGACATTGAAAATGGTGTGCTGTAATTTGTAATTGTGAGAGCCATATATGTGATATAGAAATTCAGCTGGTGATATTTCAGAATATTATGATTTTGTTACCCAAAGATATAGTTCTAACTTCATGGTAACTTGTGTTTTTTAGCTGTCTTATTCATTGTTTCACCTATTAAGTGTGTCTTGACCACCTTATTGATTGTTTCTTTTTCAGATTAAAAGTTTGGGAGCAAAAGCTGGGGTTGTCCTCAATCCTGGAACCCCTTTAACCGCAATTGAATATGTCCTTGATGGTAAGATATTGCTTCTTAAGAAAACTTTTTTATTTGATGAAGTAAATGGTTTCATTGATGGCATCAAGAAGATGCAAATTACAAAAGATATTGCATCCAAAAATAAAACTGAGCTAGCAAAAAAGTCTACTCTAGAATTAGGGAGCTAACAGAGAGCAAAAGGTTGTCATGAGAATCCACAGGGAACAAATTGTGCCAGCTTAACAGAAGCATTAAGCACCTAACCTTTATAGAGTGATTGGGAGTTGATACACCATCAAAAACATCTCCTATTTCATTCTGTCCACAAAATGCTTGCAGAGATCATTCTCCAAATCTTCCTGATGGCTTGATCAACTTTCCATGTCTCCTACTTTCAAAGGTTTCCTTGATATTCCAAGGCATGACCAATTAAGTCCAAAAAGAGAGAAGAAAGTGCTCCATAAATCTGTAGCAACTGTGCAGTGTAGAAACAAATGGTTGTTGGTCTCTGTACTGTTATGAGTTATGACACTTGTAACATCTATTAAAAATTTGGAGTTTTCATTTCCTTAAGTTAAGAGACAACTTCCCAGAGATGATTCTCTTAGTATTTTTCTTATAATTTTCTGCTTCAATTTTCTTCTTTTATATTGGTGATGTGAGAGTCAATAATGAAATTGGAATCGAGAGATGGGAGAAGTACTCCTCTAAATAGGTGATATAGATTATGTTATCTTTTAAACTTGACTTCATATGGTAGAAAACATGTCAAATCACCTTAGCTCCTACTAGTCTGAGCTATGCTGAATATACTGTACAATGCCGCAACGGTTCAAGATTGATGAATGAAGCAAAAGCATTGGAAGTGTACCCTAGAACTACTTGTATATTAGTTTGAGTGCTCCAATGAAAAACTTACCTTAGAGATATTGATTTGAGAAGCAAGGTTATAGAGTCCCCCACATGAGCTAGTCTTTTGTATTGAGTTAGGCTCAAGGTATATTATTCAGATATGCTATTAGAGTCGGAACCGATCCTTATTCTTGGTTTCCCTAATAAATAATAATGGGCAATTATATGGTTTTAGACAATCCTTACCTCCTAAGTTAGCTGTTAAAGTTGAGTAAGCTCAAGGTCCCATTTTCTTAATATGAGGTCCCGTATTTTCAATTGTTTAAGCTTTCGTCAATCTTTAAAAGAGGTGGGGAAATAGACATGTAGCAAAGTTCTAATCTGGTTACCAAGGATCTTCCTGTCTATGTACGCTGCCTCTGGAAAGCTAGATCGGAAAAGGCACTAAGCTTTGAATCCAAAGTGAGCCAGGTTGATAAATTGCTTATAGTTTCTTTTTCGTGCAACAGCTGTTGATCTGGTGTTGATTATGTCTGTAAACCCTGGATTTGGGGGACAGAGCTTCATTGAGAGTCAGGTCAAGAAAATCTCGGACTTGAGAAAAATCTGCGCCGAGAGGGTAATTTTTTTACCATTTTTCAGTCTCTGCAAACTATGCAATGTGATGACATTCTTATGTTAACTTTGCAGGGATTAAACCCTTGGATTGAAGTTGATGGTGGAGTTGGTCCCAAAAATGCTTACAAGGTGAATGATGCTCTCCCGTGATTTTAAACCCCTCTCCCATTAAGCTTGTTACCTGACCCTCATTAACTCTTAAAAGATTTATTTTTCTTTTCCATGTATTGTTGGGATAAGTCATAGGATGTGAAGGATAAATCTTACCTGCAGGCAGCATTTCAAGTGGTGTGAAAATGCTACTTCGGGATTGTTGTATCTTGTGAATTCGAATCTTTTCTTGTTCTGATATTCTACCAGGTTTCATGGAGCACAACCTTATCTTTCTCCTAATTTTGCCATTTATTGCGGCAAACGTGTTTTATATTGTACTGAAGAGTAACCTACTTTCAAGTTGTAGAGAATTGTGTGTGGTAATGACAAAGTGAACACGGTGTATCAAAGCAACCAACCATTTATCCTTATGAGATTACAATTTAACAGTCATTTTTTCTTGCAGGTCATTGAAGCTGGAGCCAATGCCTTGGTAGCTGGTTCTGCTGTCTTTGGAGCTCCTGATTATGCTGAAGGCAAGGATATAAAATTCTTTATTTTGCCATACTGAGAAGCTTGGAATTTGATGTTTATTGATTAATAAACTTGGAACTTACATATTGTGTGATTATGTTGCAGCTATTAAAGGGATCAAGACAAGCAAAAGGCCTGAAGCAGTTGCTGTATGAGATTTCTGTGTATGTTCATCGTCACAACTGTTAATACAGAGTTGTTTTTGTGTATGTCCATCGTTAATTTCTGATTTTTCCATCTTTTTCAGTCAAATTACTTTAAGATAGTTATTTCCTTCTCATTATCATATCTTTATAACCTTGTGTGATCAGTAGAGGGAACCATGTTTAAGGTTGACCTTCATATCTTTGTATTCATTAAACATACAAAAAGTTTATGCCACATGTATTTACAACAGAGAGATTTCTGTTATCCATATATGTTTTACAAGAGGATCACTATCAGTGGATTGCAGTTTCATCGTTTAGTTGTTTACGTTTCTATGGAGTCCTAACAGTAGCTTTTTTTACATTTGATGCAGATGACAGAGCGATGCGTAGTAGCAAAGCACAAATAGTTGCGAGACTGCAAGCATGGTTCACTCTGCAACCTACACAAAGAGGATGAATAAAATAGCCCACCTTTCGGAGGTTGTGTAATACTATATGTTGTATAATTTTTCTTGCATAGGGATCAAGATGAATCTATACTGAATATCCAATTTTCAAGATGACATTTTATAGATGTTAATGAGTTAAGTGTCAAATTCCGAAAAAATGCCCTTTTCCTCTAGGAGAAGAAAAAAAAAAAAAGAGAACGAGAAATAAATGGTTACAAACTGCACCCATATTCTGTGGCGCTTTAGTCCCAGTATGGCATCCACATTCGAAATTCAACAAAATCTTTTGTTCTTTCAGATGTTGGATACTGCATGAATTTAAAAAGATGGTATATATAGAACACAATAAACCTTTGATACAGATTAAAGGTACAAAATTTCATAAATTGTACAAGCGAAAATAAAATGACGGCCAGAGTGAGACAACTCATATCTTGACAGCCAAACTTTAAACTACAACTGGCATTTTCTAAATAACCACAAAAATTGGAAGCCTACAGAAATGAGGCAACAATAACTTATTATAAGGAATTCGAGAAAAGAAAAACATAGAGAGAATCACCATGAAAAAGGACTGGCTCCTAACAAGAAAATCTCATTCTCTATGTTCTTGATCCATTGACATATTCGATTGCAAGTCTTAATAGCTAGAGCCTGCAAGGTGGAAATTTACCAAACGTTAAAAACTGAAAGATCACAGGTAAATAGTGCAATGCTCACATTCCCAAATAATTGGCATAAGAAAAGTCATAGGATCACTATTGTAAATAATACCCCACATGTCAACAAGCACATTGATGAAGCTTAAACTATTAAACCATATTGAAGTTTGAATAGACGAAATCAGCTTTGACGTACTTATCAGAATTTCAGTATATAAAAAATGTACTCGTTGTGGTAAGTAAACTGACGCTAGTCCCGAAATAACATCTCAAATAATAGCTGTTTGACAATGATGCATAAAAAATAAGTTAACATGTATTTAGGGGTGGATTCTTTCTGTTGAGCAAATAGTGAGATTTTGATTTCAATCGCTAGGGCTCATGGCCTAGCCATTAACATATCTCATGCGTTATTATAAATGGTAACCAGCTCACTACAGTACAGAACAGAAGTGAACTAAGGTCTACTAAATCTCATTGGTCTGCATGTTTGAATTGCCAAAGTTTCAATACCTAAACTGTCCAATGAATAGTCCAAACCTTCCTCAACCAAAGACGAATGGAGTCGCATCTTAGCATATATAACAGCATTAAATTGATAGGTGGAATCTCTAAAATAAAAGTGACACTGAAGATATCACTTAGACAAACGATAGGCTTAGAAAAACAAAATAACTAATAAAACCTTGTCTGCCCATAAAATGATAGGTGGAAAAGCTCTCAAAAATAAAAGTGACACTCAAGATATCACTTAGACAAATAACAGGCTTAAAAGAACAAATAAATAATCAAACCTTGTCTGCCAGGGGATCAAATGCTGCATAAAGTTCGAAATCCTGAGTAACCCAGCACAGTAGAACTGCAAGATAAAGGTAAGGAAGTTATACCAAGAGGAACTAAAACATTATCATATGACAATGTCATGAGGTGTTTTTTCTATGTTTCTGAATTCCCAACCCAAAATTCAGTAACCATTGAAAGAAATTAAAATAAAATAAGGGTCAATACTGGAACCAAAAAAGTTAAAACTGAACTTAATTATAGCGAACACCTTCCTGAAAGAATTTCAATTTTAAGGAATATGAATAATGATGCCAATTAATTACTACATATATCCTCAACAAGAACAATTCATTTATTTATGTCTATGCACATAGCTTTTAGAATTGACTCAGCGTACAAATATGAAAAGTATTTTCAAATAATTACCTGCAAACTTGCAAGGGATCACACTTTTCTTGCAATTACGATTCACTAGATTTATATTCTTTTCTTGTTCATGAATAACGACCAACAGCAACATGAAGTACAATAAAAATGAATAGGAGAATGAATTTTTTCTTTTGACATCTCTTACCCAGCAACTGTCAGTGTTAACCCAAAGACTTCTCATCCCAACCTCAAAGCTTTGACAAGAAAATTAACCTGCTCTACAGTAGGCAAGCAGAAAGATAGATAGATCTAGGTTCTATAGACTTATTTTAAATTTGAAAAAAAAAAAGATTTAGAATAAGTAGATCAGATTATCTATGCAACTTGGACCTCAATTAACTAACTTTGTATGCTATGTTATGATGGAAAAAGTTTCTGTGACAATGATCACAAAAGGCAGCAGTGACATGTCAGCTGTAGTTCTCTGACAGCAAGAGTCGGCTAGGAAGGAAATGACTGTCAACACTGATTCATGTTAACTGTTTAATTAATGGCTTACTTCTGCCATAAATATTATATGCAAACATACAATTAGGTGAAGAAAATAGAAAGGTCTTCATGCTTCAAGAGCTTAAGAGGAGAGCAGGGGAAGCAGCCAAAGTACGTACCATAATTTTCATCCCTTCGGAACTGAGCTTTGTGCGGTCCAATTTCCTTGTCATGCATGGATGCATAAAGCTTCTGGTAAGCTCTATACAACCTGCAGATAAAAGATCTCGTCTTTAAGGGGGGGAAAGAGACAGAAGTATTGTTTGTTATGACAGCAACTCGATCTTAAAGTAATACCTTTTCTGCTGTTGTCTATTATTTACTGGTGAGGAAAACTCCGACGACACATACTGGTCAAGATAAATACTTCGATACATAAAATGCCAAAGTCCAGCAGGACCACCAACACCTATGAATGCTTCAGCAAATCTCTCTGATGATTCTCTAGTATGTCCAGGCTGACCCAGATGAAGGGAGACTGCTCCAGAATGAGAATCATGATCAGCAGGTAAATCCTCAACACGCATGCCACCATCTACTATGGATCTTTGAACTTCATTAAGTACATTGGACTCCAGAAGTACCTTTTCAATACGAATCCTACAAGATAGATAAGAGCTTTGCCTTAACATTGCTATTATGGGAAAGATAAAAGTAGTTTAGCTTAACAAGCTAATGCCTCTTGACGGAATTTAAGAACAGATATACATGGCTCACATTTCCCATGGTTCAGAGATCTAATGGAAACAAAAGAAAAAACTTCAGCTTTGAAAAGTAGAACCAAATGTACTTTGAAAAAAATGAAATGAAAGAACATCATTTACCTGCAATCTTTAAGATGATGAAAGGCATCTGAACTTGTAGTAAGCAATATTAAGTATGTGTCAACCTGTAATATACAGAACCAAAGTTGGGTAATTTGGAAAAATCAAAATCCTAGAATTATTGTAAGACAACCTACTATCAAGAATCAAAAAGAGATTTAACTTAAAATCTTTCATCAGAAGATACTTCCTCTGTATTAAGCTGACAGTCTTATTTTTTTATTTTTTTTGATAACCGAGAAATCCGTCTGTGACCCGCCCTTTGGACCAATCACAGCCTTCTAAACAGTTTTATTTTGAATTGCATGGAATAAGAGAGTTAACATTTATAGTTGTACAAAAGAACAGCCAAAATATAAAAGATAAAATAATAGATTTTGACAGATTTGAAATTTTGTAAGAATGTATGTGTAGTACAAAGTAATAAATATTACCCTTTGAAGGGAAATTGACAACATTTTGGGAGAAGGGGACTATTAAAGAGTAATTTGACACCGTCCCAACTTACATCGAGGTAATGCACATAAGCATGTAGAAATGACATGGGATTATATCTTGGTAAGCAAATTGGTGAGAAAGATTCTGATGTCCTGCACGACATCAATGAGGTGTTATAACATAGCCTCCAAGAAATTAATAAGTATAAATGGAATACAGACCTTGAGTGGGCTGTAACATGTGATCTATCATTTATTTTGTTATCATTTCCTTAACATGGAAGAAACCCCACCACCAAATCCTCTCTGCCCAAGAATCATCAATGGTCCTTTCCCAGTTCCTCTCTTGGTGACAGGAACCCCAAATCAAGGTTAGGTCCTTTTCACTAGCTATCACTCAGTTTAATATAATCTCTCAGTCATCAAATTATACTCCTTCCGTTTCAATATGTTTGTCCTACTTTCCTTTTAACTTTGTCAAAAAGAATGCCTCTTCCCTTTTTTGGCAACTCCTTAGTTCCAACAGACCACATGATTAAAGGAAATTTTGGTACATTTGACATATCTTCAATTTAAGACCACAAAATTCAAAAGTCTTGTTTACTTTCTCAAAATTTCATGCCAAGTTAAAACTAGACAAACAAATTGAAGCGGAAGAGTACTATTATTATGTAAGCTATGATCCAACCGTTCACAGTCAACAAGGAGCACAGAAAAAGAGAAAAAACTAAAGCAACAATGAGAGGGAGAAGCATTATGAACACCAACCACACAGAATAGAAGAAAAGAATTTGGATGCAATGTCATGATGATAAACAACGCCTAGCTACGCCGAAAGATACATTAGCTACATGCTGCCTCAGGACACAAGACAAATGTCCAGGAGAGAACTTGTAGGTGAGTTATTACACCAAATCAATAGGGACCATACGCATAAAAGTGAAAATTTCCACAGCAGCCCAGATCATGTGACGGCCAGATAAATGTTTTGGAGCCTCAAGAAAAACGTGGTCCTTCGTTGCGGAAATGAATTGATCAAAGCACATGAAACCTAAGTGAATGAAATCTAGGAAACTTTGAAATGTAACAACTAGTAGAAATGATCTAATTACGTGAAACTAGACTCATATAAAGTAATGTGAAATTTCATAATAGTAATTAGTTAAACGCTACTACACAATCCTACCAAGAATGCAAGGACAAATATTCTAAAATTAGCGCGGACATTTATAGTAACATCTGTATCCTCAAAGGCCACGTCTGCCTCGATAACTGACTGCCCCAATCATATGTTCAAAAAGGTCAGCAAATTCAGGTACAATATGGACCATATGACTACAAGGTTTTACTTTTTAGGACGATTTACCAGCCTAATAAGGCTAAACAGCACCAAAAATATGCTTATACATGTGCGAAATAAGCTTATCAATTGTCTCCAAATATTTGTACCAGATTCACAAGCAAATGGCCCAAACAAGAATCAGAAGTTAGTTGAACTTGCCTAAATGATTCAGAAGACATAATAAAGTTGGAGAGCAATAGCATATCATCAGGGTGAAGAGATGCTTTTTGTGCACCAACAAGACTGATAACCTGCAAATCAACTTAAAACAGAATGCTTTAGACAATATAGTATACTGAAACCTATGCACCACTGAAATGTGCAATTTGAAAGAAGGATAAGAAATAGAAACAAGACCTTGTGTTTACACATTAATAAGGCAAACAGGACCCCTGAATCAGCTACATCATGCAAGATGGCACTAGCAGCTTGCCTTGTCGTATAAGCAAGTGGAAGACATGTGTAAGCATGGAGAAAGTTAGCTGGGTTCCTGGAATCAAAATAAGCATAGCTAATATATTAGTATAGGTAATGACATCATTAGCACAGGTACAAACAGTTTCTATTAGAACCAAGTAAAAAAGTTAGCATTATCAGCAAGGTCAACTGAACAGCGTATTCTGAAAATTCAACCAACAAGCTTCCCAAGATTTTTTTCCCTTCGAAGAATATCCAGATTGTATCTTAAAATTGAGCAGAACCTTTTGGAAGGAGTTGAAAAAATAGTAAAATATCTACATCATCAAAAATATGGTAAAGAAAAGCTTCCTTTTATAGTTGGTGTTGGGATTAAAAAAAACAGAAACAACAAAAATGAGGAAGCATAGGATTAAATCAACTGCAGGGTAAACACAAGTCTAATATACAGCGTATTCATAGGAAATAAAACAATTTTATCAGACAGCACTTTAGTTTTTCTTTCATGATAAGGTTCATTTTATAGGGAAACAACATTAACATCTACTATATTCAACAAGTAGTAGCTAGACAAGACAACAACATACCCAGTGAAATCCCACAAAGTGGGGTCTGGGAGTAGCTAGACAAGAGAGAACAATATTCTTTCTATCAGCATAAGAAAACAATGGTCCTAATAATGCTAGAAAGCTAGAACTGATAATACAGGAACTCAGCAGAGATGGAACGGAACTTTTACTACATATACAAAATTTATGCCTTTCCTTTTCGGCAATGTAAAATATTTTCTAGTGGCCATCTTGTCCATAACTTATAAGTATAAATTTTGTGCATTGTCAAATACCCTGGATTACAGAAAATCTTCTAAACTGTATGCAGAAAAATAATCTTTTCACTTCTTCGTCGTTCCTACGCAGAAAAATAGCTTCCAACTTTTATGTTTTCCTGATCCTTTTTTCTCCTCTCTCCCCCAACCCCCAGCTTTATGGAAGGAGGATCGTGTGTCTATTACATTGAATTCTTCTACATCTCTCAAGTTCAATAAAAAAATCCCTTCCCAATTAAAAACAAGTTAACAAATAAGGACCAGAAGTTCTCCAAAGTTTCAATGACACAAAATGTCCAGAACTCTTGAGATTTAAAAATTTGCGATCTCACACCATAGTAGACAAAGTATATGTCATTAGAATTAAGGAACATATCTTTTGTAGTTCTTCTTTTGAAATGTGTGACCATCTTATTTAAAAGCTTAAGTTGTTAGAGAGAGCACATTTTTAGTTACTTACTTATATTCTCAACAGGCCCCCTCATGTGCGACCATGTTTCTTTTTTCATGAGCCAAGCACATGGTAATTCTTTTTAATAATGAGTGGAGATGAGATTCGACCCAAGACCTCTGCCTACCTGATACCATGTTGAAGTGTTTGACATCTGAAAGTTTAAGTTGTTAAAGAGAGCACATTTTTATTTACTTAGTTATATTCTCGAAAACATGACATATTGTCACACTGCCATTGGGTTTTTCTAAGACTTTCGTCTCATACCATAGTAGATAAATTATATGATTATAATAAATGGGTAAAGCTTCCTTAGTTATTTCTTGAGTTCCAAGGAGACAGATTGTCTCAGTACTCTTTAAGATTTAACAATTGTCCTCAGTCCGGACTCACCAAAGTATATGAAGTATATGATATCTCAATTAGCAAAACTAATATGTCACAAGTAAAAGCCTAAAAGGTATCACGACGAAGATAAGTATAAAGGCAGAGAGAAAGAGAGTGAAGGTAGAGCATAGACACAAACCAACTGAATGAATGGATTAGAGAAGAGAAGACGGCGTCTGTTCCTCCAAGCAAAGGAGTCATGTCAAATTTAGGGTTCTTCTCGAAACATTTGTTCAGAGATTTCGTAAGAATAAGTATCATCTGCAAAGATAACAACTAATACATGAGCAATTGCATCCATCCATCAGAACAACAGGCAGTCAATTAACATGCTAAGGAACCTATGACCAGGCCAGCACCTCAATTAGTACAAAATTGAACAATCAAAAGAAACGAAAGAAGAAACAAAAAAAAAAGTGACTTACCTGACCATAGAGGAGCTCTAGTTGTCCCTTCAGTGACTGATATGACTCTTCTGTACAGCTTATGCAAACCAAGTAAATAGGTCCTTTTACAAGAAACACAACCTGAAACAAGCCTTAAATATCCGTTAAACAAGAAAAGAAAATCAGGCAGCACATATTTTAAAAATGCTTAAGCAGAAAGGCTTCCAGTTAAGTTATCTAATGTTGCAACTCAATTGCAAAAATTACAAAATATTCCTAGGTGGTCACTTACTCACAAAGCCAAACAGTATATGGCTATCTTCTCTTTCCTTGTTTCCTTCAATGCCGATTTTTAAACAATAACATTCAAGCATTTAAAAAGAAAAAAGACTAGCATGAAACTGAAGTAAGCAGGAACATATACTTCCACCCTAACCCGTGCAGCTTCAAAATTTCCAAGTATTAAATATCATAAAAGAAGGTGAGGCATCGACCATGCAAGAAAGCACAAGTTCCATCATCGTTGCATTATAGAGAATTTCAACACAAAGAGACTGACCTGATGTTTCCCGGCTCTGACCAAGTTGACTCGATCACCTCTGAAAAAAAAGACCAATCAAGCAAACTTCAATATCCCGCTATGACTTTGCTGAAAAGGAAGGGGTTACCAGGTAACAAGGTAGGCGAAGTACCCATTCTCAACAAACGAAATGATGGCTTGCAAAGTGGCAGAGAATCCAGCAAGCTTGTGTTCATCTCCATATCTTCAAACGAATGATAAAATAAAATAACAGATCTCAGAGGACAGTAATATGATTAGGAAGAATCAGACAACAGTATATAGTAGTAGCACTCTAATTAATAAATGCCATTCAGCACTCAAGAGGGGGGCTGCTTTAATGCTGACCTCGAGTATATTGGTTTTCCCGAGTGACTCAAGACAAAGAAGTGTTTCTTTCTTTTTCTCCAGGAAATGGAAGCATCATCCTGCACTTCATCAATCAAAAGACTCAAAAGATAAACTTGAACCATATCAACAGTGGATCTCCTTTACTTCCCTTTTGATGCTACTGAAGATACGTTTTAGTTGTTGCATATAAATTAGTCTCATGATCTCATCAGTATATATTCTGCAAAATAGCCGTATAAAATATTGTTTGATTGTCATTGTCATCGAGGCGAGCTCTTAAACATACCTTGACTTGTTTCTCAACAATTCTAATTTGCACAGTTATCAAATTGATGAAAATGCAGCTGGAAGCCTTGATAAGTAGAGTGTGTGCATAAGGAGGAAATATAAAAAGTTGTAAGCTTATAAACGTAATTGCTACCACTGCTCATGCCCTTCAAAATCTAAATGTGAGATTTCAGCCTACAGGTAGTCACTAATTTGAACCTTATTGCAGCCTACAGGTTGTCCTCAGTTTGACCTTACTGTGTTAAAAGACTAGCTAGACTTAAAATTCCCTGATTGCAAAGCACTGTTTTAGTATTTGCTAAACTAGCCACAATTACTACTTAAAGAGTTCACATTCACTAGCTTCTGTTGGACTCACCTCATTGCCATGGCGTTTCCCAGGAAGCCATTGCACCTGAGAGTTCGAACCTCCATCAAAAGAATCACCATTGCCAATTTCAAGAATTTCACCGTCGACCTCCTCAATGCCAGTGTCCCTACTACTAGCATTGCTACTCCCTCTTTCACCCGCATAGCCACTGCTACTAGGACTTGCCGGAGCCTCCATTTCTTCGGAATTGTTCCTCCACACGGCTATCGAAGTAGCAACGTCTTCAACCACATTGATACGAGGAAGCTCCTCAGAATTATCAGCTCCAGAATCCCTATTCAACAGTCCATTCGGGAGCTCCTTCAGCTTATCCTGATTCGATGACGAAGGTTCCTTGATTTCGACGTCGGAGTCGGCTTCGGATTCGTACTCGGATTGACCAACTGAAATCGATGATAATTGATTCTCGATGGCGTCCAAAGACTGATCGATGGAATTAGCGCTAGGGCCAACCTTAGGTTTTCGATCATCGTCCGATAAGTCAGTATCGGAAGGCATAGTGAGAACTGTCAACGGCCAGGGACCGAAATCAGTAACAGAATCGTCAGGATTTCAGTACGATAGACAATTAACCTAGCATAGGCAATGATTAAGCTACCATGGAAGTTGGAGTAGATGAAATTCAGTATCCATTTCCTCCTACCATTCCTCAGGCACAGAGCGAGTCACTTCTCTGACCGGTAGGTGACTTCGCCGAAGTAGAGCGCCTGCAACAGTTGGACCCGGGTTCCGTATCACACAACTTTGGGCTTCGAGTGATAAAGCTGTTTGCTTAGATTGGGGAAAGTGCACAGTGCCCAAATTGCCAATATTAGGGACCCCTATATTAAAACACATCTGAAATTTATAAAGAGCAAACATACAAATCTCATTAGTTTAGAGTCTAATTACGTAATTTATCTTGTGTTTTCAAAATTACAGTTAGTACCATATTTAGTTCATTCGATATGTATCCAACACATCTACATATATGTTATAATTATGTGTATTTGATAATGAAATATAACTGAAACGTTAAACTTGAAAGTAAATCACGCGTCTAACGACTTACCATTTCTTAGTTATATATTTTAATTTCACGCGTCTAATGACTTATCATTTTTTAGTTTTATATTTTAATTTCACGTGTCTAACGATTTATCATTTTTTTAGTTACTATATATTTTAATTTCACGCGTGTAACGACTTACAATTTTTTAGTTATATATTTTAATCTCACGCGTCTAACGACTTACCATTTTTTAATTATATATTTTAATTTCACGCATCCAACGTCTTACTAATTTTTAGTTTAATATTTTAATTTCACGCGTCTAATGACTTACCATTTTTTAGTTATATATTTTAATTGAAAGATAATACAGTAATTTTTTCAGTAGTATAATCTGATAATAAAAAAAATCAGTATTATTGTAGGTGGACTAGATCTTATAAAAAAGTATATAAATTATACTTTTTTAGCACGTATCTGAATGTTATGAAGTGTTTACTTATCATTAAGAAAATGTATCTAGATTACACTTTACGCATATATAAAATAAAATTAAAAAAATCTAGGAAAAACTATCTAACTAAACATACATCTCTACCATATATACTAATATTATCTATACTTTCAAACAATTACATATATTACCACTTTTAATATTTTATACCATATATTTTAAAGAGCAACTTTCACATATAGCAAACACAAAAATCATATTTGTATCTATAGCTATAGTTTGTATAATTGCGCTCCATAACAAACATAAATATGTATATTTCGTTATATATATATACAAAAGAAAGCAGTTGTATATAATTTGTTTTTGTTTCGATATACATATACAAAAGATCAATTGTATAATCTATGATTGTATAAAGCGAGAGAGAGAAAGGCAAAAGAGAATTGGACAGGGGAATATTTGTATTGTATAATTATAAGTGTATAGGACGAAGATATATGTATTTGCACGTGTATATACAATTTTCTATCGCTTTATACAAACAGAAACACAATTTATACATTTCTGTTTGTATAAGCGAGAGAGGCGAGGGAGAGACTGGGGAGCGAGATCTGGGAGAAGGGAGAGAGGGAAACGAAAATATATGTATATATACAATTTTCTCTTGCTTTATACAAACGCAAACACATTTTATACATTTGCGTTTGTATAAAAAGCGAGAGAGGCGAAAGAGAGAGAGTGGCGAGCGAGATTCACCAGGAGAGAGGTGAAATAACAACAGTTTGTTATGAGGTACAATTAAACCAAACTATGTTTATAGCATTTAATTTGAATTAATAGTTTGTTATTATATGCAATTTTCCCTATTTTATATACATATTAGATACACAAATCCCTTAAAACTAGGATTGATTATTTATCTTTACATTTAAACATCAAAATTAATGATCCAATTACAATTAATATTTTTTCTCTCTCATCAAGTTTCTCTTTGCCATCTCTCCAAAACTTGGTAAAATGATTTCATTATGTATCTAATTTAATTTTCATACGTATCTAATTGTAATTTCAATGTATCTAAACTTTATGAATTGTATTTGATTGTAGTCTCCCTTGATTTTAATAGCCCTATGTAGTGTTTTTTTTCCCTGTATCTCATTTAATATTTTTATGTATCTATCTTTTTGTTAATGTATCTAAACTTCCAATGTCTTCTATCTACTCTTTATTAATGTACCTAAATCGTTAATGTCTTGTATCTGATTTTTATGTTAATGTATCTGGCATGCATATGCCTCTTTGGTTATATCTAATATATTTATTAATGTATTTGATATAATATTATTATGTATCTGATTGTTTTACGTTAATGTATTTAAGCTTTCATTGTCTTTGTATCTCAAGTTATTTTTGCAGCACTAGCACTTTCAATTTCAAATCGAAAAGATGATGAATTTGGCTAAAAATAACTTCACCATCACGGTTATAATTCGAAATGAAGATTGATTATTGTAAAAAAAAATTAAATATATATATATATATATATAAATCGATATTCAAAGAAAGAAAATCGAATTACTAGAAAGAAGAATATTTATACACTTTTTGTGTTTTTGGAAAAGAAATGAATGAAATTTTATATATGTATCTGAAGTAGTAGTACATGTAGTTTTAGTTCTACCTTCAACTCCCAATCGAGCAATTGATGTATCTCGCTCAAAAGATATTTCACCGTTATTATTACATCCAAAATTTTGACCTTTAATTGTTACGAATAATGGATAAAACCCGCAATCGAATTTACATCTTTTTAATTCCATAAAATATCTCATTTCGAATTTCATTATTCAGTATGGGTGTCAAATGGGCGGGTTAGGTTGAAATTGGAGATATTAAAATGGGTTGAAATAGAAATTGAATTGGGTTTTGGCCTGCTCAAATGGGTTGGGCTCAAATGGGCTAAAAAATGGGTTGGGTCTTGACCCACTTAATCTCAATAATTTTAACATAGTGATATTTAACTTTTATAATCACAATTTGAATTTCAACTCAAGATTTTTTTTAAAAAAAATTAACAAATGGATAGATAAATCCTAAAAGATATTAAATAGATAATAATTCATACATTCAATATAGGAACATATCTTAATAGATAATTTTAAAAGGGCAAACTACATAAATCCCACTAATTTAGGTCTTAATTACTAAGATTCCCTATAGTTTCAAATATTACTTCCTCTACCATATTTCATGCTTAGGATACATGAGTTTGAATCCGCGAGATACATGTATCTGTCGAATTTTAAAATCGAGATACATATTTTATATGTTTAAATTAATTGGTTGTAACTGATTTCCTTAATTAGAGGAGTAACTGAGGATTTTCAGAATACATGGACAATTAATTCTAGAAATTTAAATTAATCAAATCTCTTAATATAAGGCGGAAATCAAGGAGTGTATATATATTTAATTTATTTTATTTTATTATTCTTTGAAATAATAAATTCATTAATATTATTAATAAAAGACAAAAACATGTATATCTTGGTCATTAACTTGATTAATTTCATTTTATTACTTTTAAAATAATAAATTCATTAATTTAATGTATCTATTATCAATATATGATGTATCCAACAAATTAAACACTTAGATACATGAGTATCATATAAGTACATTCATATGTATCATAGAAGTCTCTAGTATTAATTTCGTGTATTTATTATATGTGTCTAGTATTAACTTAATGTATCAATTTATATGACCTAATATTAATTTCATGTATATGTTTATATGATCTAATTTTAATTTCATATATATTTTATATGTATCTAGTATTAATTTGATGTATCAAGTATCAATTTTATACATTATATTCAAAAACATGTATCTCGAATACATAGTAAGCATATACATATAATTATGTGTATCAAAATATGGAATGTAATTGAAAAGCACAAATTTAGGAATAAATCACGAGTGTGTAGTATTTGTCTTATCATTAATCCGAAGAAAGTAAAATATTTCAAAAAAAATCCCTTTATTTTAGCATCTGAAATTATTTCTCATAGATACATATATTTTTAACTCATATACATGAAGTCTTAACTAGATATATATACACCTGATACGTATTCAACATTGTTGCACTCGATGTGTATCTAATGATGTATTTGTTCTGTTAATTAAAGCTTGACGAAATTTTTCTATCTTGATTAGGTCGTTCCTATATTTAGATTTATTCTCGGTTTGAATGTTGGCGGATGAAGAGTTAGTCCCTGCAATGAGAAATTCATGAGTGAAAATAAACAAATAAAAGTTGTTTAATTTAGTATAATATTCTTAATGTATAGTACCTTTAACAAGAATCATCCGATTTTGAGAATGGTCAGTCACAAAAGTGTTTGAGAAACAACAAAATTTAAAAATATAAAACTTAATTTGTAAAACTATTTAAAATTGAATTTTAGAGCATTATGAACTTTAACTTAGATACAAAACCAAGATAAATGATAATAATAAAACAATAGAAAAAAATCTGTATGTATAATGCTAATTTGAACATGGAAACATGTATTAAGAGGATGAAGGAAGAAAGAATGAGAAGAAGAAGGAAGAAAGAGGGTTGGGTGGGGGAAACGGCAGATGAAATGAAGAGGGTGAAGAAAGTGGGGTGGGTGGGTGGGTGGGTGTGTGTGTGTGGGGGGGGGCAACGGCAGATGGAAGAAAGAGGGTTGGTGGATTTTTAAGGGGTGGGAGTGGAGGGATTTGAATTATTAATGGACTATTAATTAAGGAGTTTAAATTTAAGATAATTATGAAATATCATATTTAAGGGATTAGTGTATCTGATTAAATATTTTAAAATATATGGTATAAATATTAAAAGTGGTAGTATGTGTAATTGTTTTAAACTAGAGATAGATATAGTATATATGGTAGTGATTTATGTGTTGTTAGGTAGTTTTTCCATTTTAAAATGGGTTGAAATTGGAGATTGAATTGGGCTCAATTGAGGATTCTCTTAAAATGGATTAGACTTGAATGAGTTGAGATTGAACCTAATTCAAATTATCTTGAGCCCAACCCTTAAAATTCTGGGCGGTTACCTGTGTTTGGGTTCATTTTTGACACCCCTACATTATTGTAATCAAATTGTCTTCCATTATATAGCTGATCTCAATGCTTGTGCGTGTACACTCAATTTATAGTTATGAAATCTGTCAATGTTAATGCCATGGACAAATTTAGTGTGTTTTGATTTGGTTGATTTTTTGGTGATATGCAATATTATTCTAGCAGCAATTATACTGATTGTGTGTCATTCCTTTCGAGGAGGAATTGACATACAATGGGAGTAGATGGGGTGCCAAGGAGCACCTCCTGGGCTGGCTTAACAAAGCAGCACTCCATGTTTGATGGCTCAGAAACGTTGTCAAGACCAGAAATCAGTGTCCGCAAGTTGCGCGCTACTAAATTGTGTTCCATCGATTCTTAATTTTTGTATTGGATTTCAGAGAGCCATGAACGAATGCCTCAATAATACTCTGATATTGACCATTTGGAAAAAAAATCTTGAAACTTGAGGATACACAGAAAGGTATTGACGAAGAAGATGAAGTTTACAATTTCAGAAATACTAAGATTTATGATTTCGATATTCTAGTAAAAGTGGTAACAGTTGATTTGGAAGAATCCTCTATATCCATTTTGGTTGTTAATTTCCATCATTTACTTCTTTAATTAAGGAAATAAGTTACAATCTTTAATTCAAAAGCAATTTAATAGTGTATCTCGATTTTTAAATCTAATGGATACATGTATCCGAAGGCCAAAAAATGGTATATAAAGTAATATAACAAACTAATGGAAATCCTAGTAATTAGGATCTAAAGTAGTGAAATTTATGTAGTTTACCCAAAAATCTATAAACACATACCTAGACAAAGTTGATATTGTATTTGATTCATCTAATTAAACTATGGAATGGGCGTGTTGCATGATTATTTTATCTGATATTAAATTAAATATATCTAAACAACTTCATGAAGTATGTATCATAGCCATTGTATCACATATATAGTAGAAGAAAAGCTAAATTACTTGTTGTATAACAGTACTGACCCGCCATCTACCGTGCCCCTATTTAAATTTTCAAAAAAGCAATTGCCCCAACTACCCGTTTAAGTGTTTCCTTGCCCTGTCCTGCCCCGCCTTATTTGCCGTCTCAACATTTCGGAATCAACTTCAAACATATGCGACTAAAGTTGCAAAATTTTGTTTGTCAAGTTTGACATAATGTCCCAAACTTTAGATTCGTATGTTTGAAGTTTGGCGAAAAGATCAATATTCAGAGTTTGGAGCCGTTTACCACCAATGATAAATGTAAAGATTATCCGAGAATTATTTCATATTGATCAGGTTAATCAAGCTAGCACAATGTAGATTAGAAAGAATGCAAGCCACGACAATGTCTTGGCCCAATTGAATTTTATTTTATACCACTCGAACATTGATATGTCTTTTCTTTTTCTTCATTATAACCTTAGGTTTCCTTTTTAAGACTAAAATCATGAAGTTACTTGCCTATATGCCCAATGACTAAGAAAACAATTTATTGTACGAAGGAGGAGGAGGAAAAACCGGATTAGGAGCAGCAACATGAGAAAATATATTCCTAGAAAATATTTTTCAAGGACACACCCTTAATGTCCTTGATAAAAAGCTGGCACTTATGTACCTATGAAGTGAGCAAGAAACTAATCCAAAAGGTTAATCACTTTTTATGCACTAACATTCAAGAATGCAACTTCCCCACCTCAACTGAACTGCATCCAGGAGTTCTCCTTCGCGTCATCTCATGTCTAAGCATTATTTTCTCCTCCCACATGCCCTTGGCAGCATAGATATTAGACAATGCAACATCATCACCAACTAGACTAGCGTTTAACTCACGTAATTTAGACTGAGCCACTGCAGCAAGTTCTTCGTTGCCATGAACACCAGAGGCACCTAGTAAGGTCCTCCATATAACTGCATTTGGCTGAATTGGCATTGCCAAAATAAAGCCATATGCCTCTTTTAGCAGCCCAAGACGACATAACAGATCCACCATGCAGCCAAAGTGAGAAAGCCTGGGATTTATGCCATACTCTTCAATCATACTTCTAAAATATCTTTTCCCCTCTTCCACCATCCCCGCATGGGAACAAGCCATTAGAACCCCTATAAACATAACATCATTCGGAACAAGTAATTGGTCCTTAGTTCCTCGGCTTTGACTTGATCTTAACTTGTTTTCTTCTTCCAATGATGAAAACAGCCTTAGCGCTTCCTCTGCTTGGCCGTGTAATGCATGCCCAACAATCATGGATGTCCAAGTCCTAACATCCTTAACTCTAATATTATCAAACACTAACATAGCTTTTCTGATATCCCCACATTTTACATACATGTTCACTAGAGCATTCATCAAAGATAAATCCTCACTAAACTCCGGCTTTCGACTTATCAGATCATGAATCCACACCCCTTTATCCAATGCCCCTATATCAGCACAGGCCGACAGGGCAACAGTGAATGTCACCTGATCAGGCTCTACGCCATCCATTTGCATTTGCCTGAATAACTCTATGGCTCTGTATGGTTTCTGATTTCGCACATACGCAGAAATCAGTGAAGTCCAGCACACAACATTCTTGCTGGGTATTTCGTCAAACACCTTGTGCACATCAGCAACATTTGTAGTTGCAGCGTACATATCCATGAGCGATGTTTGAAGAAAAATGATGGATTCGTAACCGAGTTTGATGACAAGGGTATGGGTTTGTATCCCTTCTGTGTCCATTGATTTCTTAGCACAAGCTTTGATGACATACAAGAGAGAGTAACTATCTACTGCAGAAATCTTTTTCTTGAGCAGGTCAGAGAACAACAATATGGTCTTGGTTGGATTGGACTTCAGATAGCTTTTCAGGCTCAGATTAATTCTTGTTGGTTTAAGATGTTTAGGGAAATTGATTTGGGATTGTGCTACGCTTGTAAAAGGCTTGGCCACCTTATGCAAGAATCTTATCATTTGGCACAATGTGCAGAGCTTAGATTTTATGGCAATAGGTCTGGTCTTTGTACTCTACTATGTTCATTTACAACAGTGTCTGAATTAAAGGAAATGAGCTTCTTTTTTAGCCCTTCATCTGTTTAAAAATACGTACTTCCGTTTCTTGTTCTTCACGTATTATTTTGTTGTAGTTATTGTCTTACTATTCATTGTTTCTTGTATTTTGTTACTTTTTTTTTGTTGCTTCTATGTACCCTCTATTGCAGAGTCTATACACTCCCCTAATCCCACTTTGTGCAATTACACGGAGTATGTCAATAGACTGTCTATACACTCTCCTAATCCCACTTTGTGCAATTACACGGAGTATGTCAATAGACTGTCTATACACTTCCCAAACCCCACTTTGTGCAATTACACTGAAGTCCAAAATAATGAGTTGCTAGTATAATAGGGTACCCTACTTCAATTATATTTTGTGAGGTTGAATGTCAGTTGAAGAATCAGTTCCCGCCAAACAGAGAGGATCAAGAGCTCTCCAACAACGACTCTTCTCTCTCTTGCAGAGCTGCAAATCCATCAAACAGCTAACACAAATCCACGCCCACGTTATCACCAATGGATTTACCCAGAAAAATTTCATTCTTGTAAGATTACTTTCTCCTTTCTTAACATCTTACAGTCTCAAATATGCCGACCATATTTTCAGTCAAGTTCGAAGTCCAAGCACCACCCTTTGGAACCAAATTATCAGGGGTCATGCCCGTAGCGAAAATCCACAGAAATCTATTGAACTTTTTAATCAAATGGAAATATCAACTGCTATGCCTGATGGGTACACATATTCCTATGTACTTAATGGTTGCGCAAAAGGGGGTTTGTTCAGGGAAGGTCAGCAGGTTCATGGGAAGATTGTAAAAAAATGGTCTTTGCTAAATGTATTTGTTCAGACTAATTTGGTTAATTTATATTCAACTACCAGAGGGAAAAACTGCATTGATGATGCACGGAAGGTGTTTGATGAAATGATCGACAAAAATGTTGTGACTTGGAATTCGTTGCTGTTTGGGTATTTTAGAAATGGGGATGTTGATGAGGCTATTAGAATTTTCGATGAGATCCCAGATAAGAATGTTGTTTCCTGGACGACGGTGATTGCAGGATGTACGCAGAATGGAAGATGTCAACAGGCACTAGCTTTGTTTCACCTTATGCAAAGGAACCATGTGGAATTCGATCAGGTGACCTTGGTGGCTGTTTTATCAGCGTGTGCTGAATTGGGAACTCTGGATCTGGGGAAGTGGATTCATTCAAGTGTTGTTGAGTCCTCACAGTTGAGGAATGAGCCGGTGCTGGTGTCGTTTCACAATGCACTTATACATATGTATGCTAGTTGTGGTGACATAGAGGAAGCTTATCGAGTATTTGAAGAGATGCCTAGAAGAAACTCCATTTCTTGGACCAGTATGATCACAGGTTTTGCAAAACAAGGGTATGCACATGAGGCTCTTACTATTTTCCAGCATATGGGAAGCTGGGGAGGAAATGATGTCAAGCCGGATGAGATAACATTCTTAGGTGTTCTGTTTGCTTGCAGTCATGCTGGTTATGTCAATGAGGGATACCGATACTTTAGATGTATGAAAGAGACTTGGTATATCGAGCCGAGGATTGAGCACTATGGATGCATGGTTGATATGCTAAGTCGTGCTGGACTTTTCGATGACGCCGTGGCGCTTGTTGAGACAATGCCTATGAGGCCAAATGAGGCTGTTTGGGGTGCTCTTCTTGGTGGATGCACGATACACAAAAATGTGAGACTAGCTTCTAGCATAGCTCTAAAGTTGGCTGTGAAGTTTGAACCTGATAGAGCTGCTGGCTACTTCGTGCTCTTGTCAAATCTATATGCAACTGAAAAGAGGTGGCAAGATGTTGTAATCACGAGACAGAAGATGTTTGGAATGGGAGTAAAAAAGTCTCCAGGTCAAAGCAAAATCGAAGCTGACGGTACCACTCATAATTTTCTGGCCAGTGACCTAAGTCACAAGCATGCTTGTTCAGTCTATGAGATGCTTGGTCTGCTCACTAGTCAAGCCAAATTGCAAGGTTACCCACCAAATATTTCAGAGGGGGAATTAATAGTTTGATGTACAATGTGTTTGAAAATACATCCGTCTCATCCAGTTGAATAGTTTGAGAACAAAATGATAAAAGCTTCTTTGTTCGAATTAGCCAATTTTATATGATCAGATCCGAATTTGTTCACAAAGATAGACATTACCTGAATTTTTGAAAACATCTCAAGCTTCTCTTCATATAGATTTGTAAGCAAAGGAAGATAGACGTGAGGTCGAACTGTCGAGGTATACTAATGTTCAGGTTATAGTGGCATACACGATTGAACTACTAACAATATAGTAGTACTCCTTCATTTGACGCGCTAAACAAAGAATATGGCTCAGCACTCAGCAGTTATACCCTCTCTGCGCAAAAATTAAACCTGTTTTAAATTAATCAAATTACTTTTGGAAATAATATGTGATAAAATCCTGCATTAGGCTTCATTTATTTTCATTAAGCTATGATGTTTTTTTTTTTTGAAAATTTTGAAAATAAAAATGTTGGCGGGATAGACCATGAATAGAAAAATTTGAACCTGCAAAATCAGTAAGCAAATAAAGGAAGCTTCTTCGTTCCCTGTGAAACATTTCTCATGCACGTCTCTACATATCTGAAATCCATAAAAGCTGCCCGAAGAAAGAACCATTTTTCCTCGCTAGTTTTTGATTTTTGGAGTTGATGATGATGGGCGATGAGAGGATGGAGGTAGCCTTCTTCGATATTGAAACTACTGTACCGACCCGACCCGGACAGGGATTTGCGATCTTGGAGTTTGGGGCTATTCTTGTTTGTCCAAGGAAGCTCGTCGAGCTAGAGACTTATTCTACTCTCGTACGGCCCACTGATCTCTCCCTCATTCCCACCCTCTCTGTTCGCTGTAACGGCATTAACCCGGAAACAGTCACATCTGCTCCCACCTTCGCTGAAATCGCTGACAAAGTCTATGACATTCTCCATGGTTAGCTTTACACCATCCAGCTCCCCTGTTTATCTCTTTCTACGTGCCGTTTGAACGTTTATTCATTTTCAGTGTTTTTGAGCTGTATTTTCGATTGATTGAGTTTTAGGATGGCTAATTAGCAAAGGGCTGACATGCTTGTTGTGTGGTTCGTGCAGGGAGAATATGGGCAGGCCACAATATACTGAAATTTGATTGTCACAGGATACGGGAAGCATTTGCTGGGATTAATAAGCCAGCACCAGAGCCTAAAGGAATTATTGATACATTGGCCTTACTGACTCAGAGATTTGGAAGGAGAGCTGGTGACATGAAGGTATATAAATATTCCCCTATATGGAAAAGAAGGCAATATTAGTTACTGGACTAGAACTAATCAATTAATTAATAAATCAACGTGGTTGATGCATTTTTCTGTTCATCAGATTTGGCAAGAGCTTGCTTCAATGGTTATCGACATATTTTTCTCTATTCAAGTCACTGAACAATGAAGGAAACGGATATAAAAGACTTTGTTTACAGATACTCCATCCAATAAGTGCTTATATTAGCCTAATAAATTGCCCTATTTTTGTGAAGCATGTCATCTAGGAGCATATACTTTCTTTTGTCATCTTCGGGGTTTTCTTTTTTCAAACTTGAAGTCGTGATAATTTCCATCCTCCCAAATCTCACTTTTTTATGTTAGTAAAATGGATTAATGTAATTCTGTTCTAACTTCTATTTCTGCAAACTCTGTTTTAGTCTTATTAGGAAGTTAAAAAAAGAGAAAATTGGAAAAGTATCCATCACTAGATACCAGACACTGAGAAACAAGCAGGAGTGTTTGATGCAAGCATACTTTACACTGCATATTGGACATTTTACACTTGCAGTTTAGGTTACTTCTGCTAAATAAGAGAATGGATGTAATCTCAAGGGTACAAGTGATGAATTCTTACTTTCTTGGGTTGGCTGCTGATTGGTATTTTTTTTTTTTAATTTCATTTATCAGCTGGCCTCTCTTGCTACTTATTTTGGCCTTGGACAGCAAATACATAGGTAAAGAGTTTTTCCTTTTATGTGTGTGCTTTTCCCCTTTGTTGAAAAATATTTTTTGTAACGTGAGCTTTATGTTCTTATGTCCCGCTGTGTACCTTTATTGACTAGTAGGTTGGACAATGTGGACTAGGCTTATTTCCTTCTTTTTAACTTCTCAATGTGCTTGTTCTTGCTCAGTCTACTAAAATAAGCATCATAGAATATGTTCATACAGTTTGCTTCATGTCTTCTTTTTCTTGTTTTCCTCAACTTTGTTCTGTAAGTTACCACCTTGTTTTTAGCATTCTTTTTTCTGGCCCCTGTTGAAGCAGGGGATTGAGATGGTCACTCTTGTTATAGGAAATGTAATGTCCTCTTCATTTGATACTCTGGATGCTTCTTTTATGTGGAATTGCAAGTTTTACTCTTTCAATTGATATTGAGTTTGCAAATATTCCCTGCGATTATTTTCAGGAGTTTGGATGATGTCCGAATGAATCTTGAAGTGCTGAAGTACTGTGCAACTGTCTTGTTTATGGTAAGCTAGTCATCCATCACAGCTAATGTTTTTTGTTTGTATGTTTGGTGATGATGCATAAAGTTGGAGAATGTTGAAAGTTAATTACTTGTCACATTACTCTCATTGTTCCTTGTCGGGTCCTTTGACAGCCATTAATATTGAGTGGGATACATCTAAACTAGGTGCATCGCGCTAAAAGTTGGAGAATGTTGAAAGTTAATTTCTTGCCAAATGAGTTGGCTTTTGGCTGACTACTGGCAAAGGCAAGAGTTTGACAACTAGGATAACATACGATGTAGAACTCGTCACAACTTGACTGGTTTAACACTTTGTGTGTTGATATATAGTTAAAGGACAGGTTGCCACTGCTGAGCCTCTGTCATGACCCTTAGGATGGCCTTTGGTGGACTGACCAAAATTTAATTCATCAAATGTTTATATAATACTGAAGCTCTGCAAGTAATAAAGTTAAGCCTTGTCTGGATTTTAATCCAGTGTCCCAGACTGGATCCTATTGTATTTTCATTCCTTTTGGTTCTGGTACTTCCATTGGCCCTCTTGACGCTTAGCTCGTTCTTAAATGGATGCATTCACGTAGATGTTATGAACTCAGATTTGATATTATTTGCTTTCTTAACTTCTGTTTGGGCTGGACAGAGTAATGAATTTGGCTTTGCTGCAGGAATCTAGCCTGCCAGACATATTTACAGAGAATAGTTGGGTGTCTCCTAATGCTATTACAAGAAGCCGAACAATTGGGAGAGCTACTCCAGAGAAGACGGGCTTCAGTGCAGATACACCCTCATCAAGCATCAAGATAGAAAATCATGTCGAATCTACAGCAGAAATCAATCCATTTAACATGGACGAATTGGAAGAATCCCTTCTGTCAGAAGTCATGGAGGATGAATCTGGTTCATATTCTCCAGGATATTCCACAACTGCAACTGAGAGCTTCATTTGCTGGACTGACTTCTTAGAACCAAATGAAATCTCCATACCTTCTGTCTCTGTAAGTCTTATCCCTTTTTATCGTGGGTCTCAGAAGATACAAGTATTGCACGACTATGGTGAACTACTAGTTTGTTGTAGACGAATGAAGGTGCGGTTTGATATTAGTAAAAAGTATGTTAATAAAGCTGGTTGGCCACGACTGAATTTTGTGGTTGATGCATCATTGGACCTGTGCAAAATCTTGGATGTAGTTGATGATCGGGCTCAAAAGCTATCTGTGGACTCAGGTAGCAGCTCAGAGTGGAGGTCTGTGGTAACTAGAAAGCCTGGATTTATGAACTATCCTACTGTCCGTTTAAAGTAAGTTAAGATCTTTTTCTCCCCCTCCTACAAGTGAATATACTTAGTTTTCCTAGACCAGGTAACATGCTTGCCATTTTCTTGCATGTTTAGTTCATGTTAAAAAAATAAAATTCATCCCTTCTCACCTCAGGATTTCTAATGTTAGAGGGTGGATGTATGTCACTAACAAATTATGTGCCCTTATCCCGATCGAGTCACTACTTGAGTTACTTGCGAGTTCTTTAGTTTTATGGTTATCCCAAGATTCTTATTATAAGTTAGGACATAAGAGTTGTGAAATACACCAGATAAAGTGGCGATGTGATATTTTACGTTTTCTGTTAATCCTGCTTCATTTATCGGAGCAAGCAGTCTCTTTTTACTGATGATAGTCCTCTTGTGCTATTAGCTAACTTCTAACATGTGTAAACATGCAGTTTACCAACTGTTATAGATGGCAATATTTTCCGTTGGATCACGGAGATATACCAGAAAGAATCTTCCACAACAGAGAAGCTCGTGATCTTTAGTAGATTTGATGTGGAAGAACTAGAATCCTTGATAACAGCGGGAACGTTTGTGGATGCTTACTTCTCAGTGGATTCATATGACGTCCAACAGAATGCTGGCATCCGCTTAGTTGCAAACAAATTGATTATCCATTCCACCTGATAAATCAGATCCCAGATTTGACTTGTATATCTTAAACTTAGGTTGAACTTGGACTGTTTACGAGATTTCACAAGAAAGTCGCTGTGAAATCTGTCAAGAGTGAGATTTAATTTGCTGTCTCTTGCTGGATGAATTGAAAAATGAAAGGTTTGTCATACTTTGACTTTGTAAATGATTTTTAGATCAATTGCTTCCAAATATAGAAGCAACCAATGTTTACTCCTTAACTCGCTTTTTAGGTACCAACTGAACAACTTTTGTGCATTTATAATTTGACAAGATAGGAGTAAGGTTTGCGTATACTCTGATCTCACCAGGTATATAGTTGTTGTTGAGCAACTTTTGTCTCTTAACGCCACTTGCCTGTGGGAAGTGGATGATGTCTCAATTATAATACTACTAGTACACCATAATTTAACTTTATTCACATTGGTGTCTAGTAAAATAACACTACATCTTTTCCTAATTTGGATTAGCTTTTTCTTGTTTTGTTAATTCTGCTTTTAATTTTTCATTTAATGGAATTA
>JAJOOS010000573.1:0-69425 GCA_029582725.1 Solanum chiquidenum | reverse complement strand
TCTTCATTACATAAAGAGCCTAATCATAACCTCCCTTAGAGTTCACTTGTGCAATGCATAAGTAGGGTCCATAGTCCTACCTACACTAAGTAACTCTTCAAGAAATCATGACTACAGTTCATATTCTTATCTTAGTTCATTTCTTAACTTTCGGGAGACATTGCCATAACCGACAGAGACCATGTGAGCTACATAGAATCCGGTGTTCTACTCTCACACCGAAAAGAGAGGGTACTACTTGCCAAAGTAGGACCTACATACATAATAGCTATCTAGTGGATCCACTAACCTAAGACCTACGGGGGCACGTAGTTATGAAACAACGAAATTGCTACTAGAAAACCTTGACTTGCTAGGCGTGGAGGTTTCCATCTCATGAGACAACATCTATGTTGGGAACCCGGACTTGCTAAACGTGAAGGTTCTCTTGTGGGAAGCTGGACTTGTTAAACGTGAAGCCCCCACTCTCATTTTTCATGTTCAGTCGGTGCTAAGCTCCAACTCCCTTTTTAAACATCTTTAAGCCTTTATTTGACATTAGTTCATAAAATAGGATTTAGGGACTTAATCCCTCATATCATATAGCTCAAAAGTTTCTAAGATGAGAATGACCTTTCATCATAGAACCTACTTTATGTGAGAATGACCTTTCACATAGTCATACCATATTCATAACATAGTCCAGTTTAGAGTACAATTGAGGAAACCTTTCAAGAGACTCCCTTTCACTAGATCATCATAAACCTTATTCATTCATTCATGTGTGTGTACATATGTTAGAAAGCCTTTCACATAAACACCTTTATACAACACATATTCATACCTTGCTAATCATAGACTTTGCATGCATAATAAGATGTAAGGGTGCATATAAGACTTAACCTTTCAATAGACACCATAACACATCATATTCATAACTATACATGTAGAGTGTGTGTGTGTACATATTGGTCCTCATAGTGACATAATAGCAACAACATTGATATTGAGTGCACTCCCCTTCAAGGGATCACAACACATTCACATTGTCCCCAAATCATTAGCAATTCACATATAAAGCCTTTAGGGATTCTAGACCACAGACCCACGCTTCATCATAGGAGACAAGGACACATTCTACATTGAATATGTACTCCTAACATGTATATGATCACACATTCATATAGGGGTCATATAGGTAGGGGTCATTCCACAATAGTACTTAACATAATCAATAATGTAGACCACACCTTATCCCTAACATTATCATTCACATTATACTCCTCATCATCAACATACTTTAACATCATGCTAGCATTGAAGACTTCATACATAACCTTCATAGCACAACTTCATAAACATATGCATCATAATCATCAATTCACTTCACATCTATTCCCTTCAAGGCCATGATCTCAACATGCATAGATAGACAAGAAGTAAACACCGCCACCATAAGTGGACCAAACCATACAACATCAATTATCATAATATAGACTAGAAGTTAGGTCAACTTACCAATTCTCCAAGCCATGATCACCATGGATCAATCCTCAACAATTCATAATCAATTGACATAGATGGAAATAGGAATCAACAATGTAATTCAATAACATAAACATAATCTAAGTACAATTCTATAAACAAAGGGATCAACCCATAACTTTGCCCATAAAGCCATAATTCTCAACTCATCAATATACCAAATATTCAACATGAATAAGTATAGATAATCATAGTAAATATCAATACAATATAATCTAAACATAATTTCACCAATAGAGATCATATTCAGAAAGACCCACATCATAGGCCAATTTTAGAGAATTTGGGAATCATGGGTTCTTCAAGAATTCCTTTGAAAATTATCTTAAAAACCTTAATTCCACATCAATTCATCAATAGAATGATTTAGAAAATCGTTTGACAAAGGAGCCATGTTTAGATTGAAAATTGGGATTTTTGGTCTTTGAATCACTTTTGAAAATCTTTGATAGAACTCCTTGAATGAGAGGTTATTCAAGAATCAAGAGTTACCATACCTTAATTATTGAAGACCCATGAAATTGAAGAAGAAATCAGTTGAAAACCCATCTTCTAGCTTGAGCTTCATCAAGGTCTTCAATGGAGTTTTCAGAGAATCTATTTTTGAGAGGGAAGGGTCAATTTGAAGAATGGGGTCTAATTCTAGGTTTTGGGGTTTTAACCAACTTAAAATACCCTAAAATAGGTATAATAACCGTTTATAATAATTCTCCAAAGTACCCAAACTACCCTTCACTTAGTTGGACCATTTAAACAAGTCAAACTTGAGTTTATTTTCGCAGATTTCATCGGGGATCAAGTTTGCGACGCGGAGGTGTTCCCGCAAGTTTCTAGAAATTAAATTTTGAGACAGTAAAGTCTGCAGTGTCTCCGCGACGCGGAGCCACTTTTTTCCATTGGTGGAGCAGGTCCGCGACGCAGAGCCACTCCCTCCATGCACAACTTGCAAGCTGCCTTGGCAGCTTGTTTGGCCAAGGGTTGGGGTCCTCCTCGGGGACCCTTAGGGTGGTCCCTGGGAGTCGTACCCAAAAGTTTTGACCCTAAAAACATTTATTACGACACTAGGGTCACCTCCACTGATTTTAGACTCCAAACAACACATAAAAACATGTACAACATACTAGAACACACCAACACGTAAAAGACTAGTTTCCGAACGTCTTGGTCGTCCCTTGACGTTTGACTTCCAAACTCTTTAAAACTGACTAAAACGACTATTATTTATTGTTTTAACAAGTTTTTAATGCATAAAAACCCATGTGAGGCTCTACTTTATCCTACTTCATTTTGAGGGTCGTTACAGTTGCCTCCCGCATTAGAGAAAAGGGAAACAAACAGAGTCGGACTGACTCTTGGGTGATGTTCTTGAAGGAAAACGGTCCACACACATCCACAAAATTTCAGATGTGGTCACGAGGGTCCTCATGAGCAAGTCCCCCAAAGAGACCCTTCATTTGCAACAACTGCAACATCGTGATGGTCACATTAAACACTACATTACCCATAATAGGCGGCAATCGAATAGCATCGGCACTTTTGAACTGATCCTCATTTACATCATCCAACTTTCTAATGTCATCAGAGTTCCCGATTTGACTTTCATTTCTCCCGTTCACACTCATTTATTCACCTATTTTGGAGTAATCAACAAGAAAAAAATAAGAGAACTCAAATAAAATAAAATTAGTTCACGAAAATAGTTCAATAAAAGAATTCTAAACACCATTCTCTGGCAGCGGCACCATTTTTGATAACGCTCAACTACACTTTATTCAATTCTAAGCTTAGGCGGTCACTAACAAGTATAAACTCAACTAAGAGTTTGGGTCGATCCCGCACGGAGTGATACATTAAATAATTCAATTAGGAAGTAATAACGTTTTCTAATCATTTGTAGAAGTAAAGGTTTTGCAACATAAACTTAAATCACGAAGTTTAAAATATTAATATCAAATGGAGGGAATTTAGTAACCAATTTCTAGAGAAAAAAAACTACATGGTAGTTAAGCAATTAGAGGTCGGACCTTAGGAATGTGATCAATCAAATGCTAATTTCGCGTAATGGGTAATTTCTAATTGCTTAAAGTTGTTGAATCTCAATGGATAGGCTAGGTTTTGAAGACAATATCCATCTCTCGATCAACTATCATGTTTCAAGTGAGTTCTCTCGAACCCTAACAAGCTTAATACTACCAAACAACTCAATTCCTTAATTAACCCACTTTGTCAAGCTGGGTTTGTAAAGGCACAATTAAACTCACTTCTCAAGATAGATTTTAAAGACGCAATCAATACAACTATCAACCAATCATTCTACTCTAATACCTCTTTCTCAAGCAAGCATATAGAGCTAAGCTAGAACTGAATTGTCAACTTCAGTTCATCAATGAAAACACGAAATACGAAAATAATATTCTTTACTTTGTGGGGAGTTTCTCTAATCGACAACCATTACTATGAGCCTAGCAATGATACATCGTTTCACCCATGTTGCAAAGGACATCCTATACCTTGTCGCGGTATATGATACTATTGTAACTATGGATCCATCTAATAGGCCATATCAGAGGCAGTGAGGAGTCACACAATAAATTGGTGTGATCCTATCCTACGCTAGCTACACAGTTTTATGGGACTTGAGTTAAAAATAGACTAATATCCAATTTGGTGCTCGATACTACTCCCAAAATATTCAATATCCTTTATGCTCAATTACCCTTCACAAATAAAGGGACTATTACTTTACTTTACTTTTCACTTTGCTCAATCACCCTTTACAAAGAAAGGACCTATTACTTTACTTTACATTTCACTTTGCTCAATCAGCCTTTACAAAGAAAGGATTATTACTTTACTGATGTACTTTTCAAAAACATCAATCATACTTCTTCTTTTTCTCAATTGTCAAATAGTACATATGAAACCATTTGATTCTTTCTTAAAAGACTCAGTTCAAAACTTGCATTTAAAACTTATACTTATGGACTTATCATCAAGTCCATATTGATAAATAAAAACTGAAAACTCTTATACTTTTTTGAAAATAGTGCTCTCTTTTTCAATATAAAAATGATACATTCGGAAACCTTTAAGTTTCCTTAACTCTTTTTCAAAATAATGCTTTTAAAATTTTCCCTTAAACTCACTTTAGTTTAGAAAATCAAAGTAAGGAAAATTACTGGGTCAAAATACTTTTAGTAAAACTCAATATATAAGGGTTCATGTGGAACTACAAGCATGAAAAATAATTCAAGAACTTCAATGCATAAGTATCACAGTCTCATCATATAGAAATCTCATAAAAGTGAGGGAAGAACCCTAGATTCAACTTTCTATTGTCTGTATTGAGATGTAAGGAGTGAGGACGAACTAGTCCAACACTATGAAAATCCTTACATACCTTGAAGAACGAAGTTCTTGACTAAATCGATGAAACTCAAAGAATGCTTGAAACCCTATATTATTTTCCTCTTAGAACCTTGCTTTAATGACTTGAAGTGTTAATGAAGATAAAATAACTATTAACGCTTTCTAAGCACTTAATTAGGTATAAAATAGCATGGTTTAGACTTAAAATAGGGGTTTAGTTGACGTAGTTTAAGTACTGAACGCATAGAGGAAATACCAAAATGACCCCAGCTTAAAATACTGATGGAGTTCCCTTCAAGGTTTCACAGATCGTTTAAGGATCCACAGTCCATGAAATTCTTCATGGGCCGTATAGTCATCCGTGAACATTCTTCTGACTAATAGGGCCTTACTAAAATGGGCATACCTTTTTACTCCAAACTTGAAATGAGGAAAACTTGGTGGCGTTGGAAAGAAGACTCAAAGACCTTTAATTTGATAGGTCATGAGCCATATAATTCATTATGTTCTAAGAGATATGATCATTTGAAGATGACCTAAAACTTAAAATATGATGGGTAACTTGTATGGACCCCTAAACGGACCATAACGAGCCGTTTATGGTCCCTTCCAGGTGACCCCACCTTGGCAACCCTGAACGGTTGGCCACCTTGGCATAAACGGGTCGTGGACACCTAAACAGACTGTTTAGGGTTCTGTGAATGGTCCATGGTCCATGGTCCATTTTGAGTTGCGAGGTGTTATAGAATGATTTGGGTCTTAACTTAGAACTTTTTGGAGTGTTACACTTCAGGCTTCATGTGTTTGAACCTCAGCTGGTAAACTCGATTGAGTCACACTTTCATATTCGGCAGATCGCCCATTATCACCTTGTTCACCCATTTAACTTCATTTTTATTCTGTAGTTTGTCACTTTCAATGATGGACCTCTGGTTCACCAATTTAGCTTCGGTGAATCATAGTTTCATAATTAGTCATCCTACCTGCCTTGAATATTTTTAATTGTGAACACTGAGAACTTGGGCGATGTTAGGCCAATTGGGCAATCTTTTCTTTTAATTAGGCGACTACCAATTGGGAGTTCGTACTCCTTTCAGTGTTTTTTGCTCTTTTTTTTTCATGTATTCATCATTACCTTGTCTTTTAGCCTTCATAGCTGCAAAATATCAAAATATCATTAGAATAGGACATAATTAGACATTGATGACACTAATTGTTGAACTATAAATGGCTTAAATGAGTAGAAACATACCACTTATCAACACCACAACTTAAACTTTTGCTTGTCCTCAAGTAAATCAAGAACACAATTAGTTCAATAATGTTGTCTACATTAGTTCTCAATGTGAGTTAACATGCAAGTTCCACTACAAAACTACTATCAAGTATATGCAGCATTCAATTATTCTTAAAAAGCTTCAACTGATAACTAGCCGATATCAATCCAAGTTCAAGCTCACTAGTGCTTCTTTTCGATTGCAAAACACTGTTTCAACAAACACATTCAAGTTACCTCACATAAAAAATGATTCCATTCTCTCACAAAGCATATCAATAAAGAATATAGGAATCAATACAACTCTCACTTTCCGAAAGAGAAATACATGCAAACTGCATCCCATAGGTTTGCCATATTTTTCAATCATCACATAACCTAGCTTATGCAACATCTCAAGGGTCTTTCAAGTCTTGTAATGGGTCTGAGGGTAAAGGTATAGTCAATTTGACTTAGTGACTTCACCTTTTTAAAGAATTCTTGTACTTAATACGCCCAAATTACAAGTATAAGCGGTCGTTGCCAAATAAAGAACCTAACTTAGGTTAGGATCGTTCACACGAGGAATATGGTTTTGACTTAGGCTAATTCACAGTTAATTGTACTCGTCGTCAGGTTTATTTTCGTAAAGAGGGAAATTTGTAAGCAAAGTAATTATTGATTTATTTGTAGTAACAATTAACAAGTACACATGATTTCTAGGGCACAAGTTTTCCCCACAAGCTCTTAACGTAGTAGTCCTAATAATAGTGACTCCTAGTGTTAGCATGCAAAGTTGGTAAGTTAGGTATCTCCTAAGTGATTGGTCATCCAAGTAGTGAATTTCACCACACAACTTGGTAGATGTACGGGTGTATGCTTTACTAACCCTTACCCTTAAACCCAGATTAGCCCTCGCAGTAGGTGGGTCAGGCTATTAGATATCTGATTGTCACACTAAATCTCTGTTGTTCAATCCTTTCTCATTCATACTTCCTTGGTCGGGCAAGTAGGAATGAGGTGAGTTCTAACGTTGTGCACCATTAAAAAGTATTCAAAATGAAAGGACTAACAATACATGCACAAACACTAGTCTTGAATTACTAAATTGTTAGTTTTACGTTGTTAATTACTCATGGTTCCCACATCTCTAGTTGTGGATTTAGTTATTCATGCTTG
This sequence comes from Solanum chiquidenum, assembly GCA_029582725.1. Taxonomy (NCBI): domain Eukaryota; kingdom Viridiplantae; phylum Streptophyta; class Magnoliopsida; order Solanales; family Solanaceae; genus Solanum; species Solanum chiquidenum. The sequence goes on along the minus strand of JAJOOS010000573.1, from coordinate 62,098 downwards.
AATTATCACAATTCATATTAGCGTTTACAATATAAATCATGAACTGACAAATAGAAAAGATGAAATCTGGAATCTTGAATTGAAGAACAGACGCAAATTGCATAAACCAAACTTTAAGAATTAAATGTTGCAAGTGTTCGCAAAATATTCCCAAAGCTAAAATAAAATTTTCACAACAAGTCTAACAACCCAGAAACGAAAATTACAACTAATATTTATAGAAAACAAATCCTACACCAAGTAGGAAAAGGAAGTTTTTAGGAAATTTTGGTATGGGCAGAGTCGTTGACAGCTGGCTACCCATAGTCCATCGATGGAACGATGGCTCGTAGTGCCACTGTTGCTCAGCAGTGCCAAAAATCCAATGGTTGCTAATGACGATTAAGACCTATGGCCCGTAGGTCTAAGCACGATCCGTCTTGTTTACTCATTGTTCAAGTACTGGAACTCACCTTCGCAGAAGTCATCAACCATCCATCAACGACGGTTCGTCATTAGAATCACGGCTCATCAATAGCTTCTATGGTTCCACCCTTTGTCAGACTTCCTTGAACTCTCAATCCATGCCTACACCTACAGCTCATCAACTGAATGACGGCTCGTAAGTGGGCTCGTCTGTTGCCAATTTTCTATTGCTTCAGACACTTTCAACACCAACTGCTCCAAACCTATTTCCCGCAAAATTAGATCAAAATACTATCACATCCAATAACAAAATGCCCAAGACTCTTGCAAAACTCCAATTTCAATGCATCAAAAATAATGTAAACTCACGGTACATCAACACCGTCAACTTAAAATTATTGCTTGTCCTCAAGTGACACAACAAACTCTAAATGACGTTTATGCAGAAGCAACACACAAACTCAAGCAATTAGATGGCATTTTCTATCAATTACTCTCTTTAACTATCTTCAGAACAATGCAAACCTTTTATTCAGACTCAACAATCTAACTCAAGCGGATCAATTTATGACATAGACATACCAATAGACACATTCACATACACAGACAACAATCACCAAGATACTAACTTTCTAATAATGAAACTTGTGCCCTTACCGCAAAGAAATCCTTTTTTCACACAAAATTTGATGTTTTAGTTAGGGACTCAGTAAATTCTCACACTCAAAAGTGAATTCAAATAGATTTTGTGCTTGATGCCATAGGCTTGCCCTTATTTTCTACGTTTTAACTGTCCGTACTGGTCACTTAGCATCACTATAGAACTTCTTTAGCTTGTAACATAGGCTCCATTCAGGTGTGGTATGTTTGGATATTAAGTGACTTATATTCCCTCCTTGACATTACATTGGATATTTTACCTCTTTTACAACCAATTCTAACATTGTCTTCTTTTATGCTCTTCTCCATATGATTTATTTAAGCACGGGTGTGACTTTGACTTGACATTCTTGCTTGTTTCATCTTTTCTTTATCTTTTTATTCAAACATTATCATTCTTTTGTTTCTTTTTGTTTCATCACACCATTCTGCTCTAACATTTTTGCTCATCTTTTCTTTCTCTACAAACGACTCTTTTCATACCCTTTCTTTTGATGTTTATCTTCATAATAGCCACCCTCAACTTATATATTTTGCATGAGTTCAGGTTCACGATATCCTATGAAGGACTAGGGCCAAAATCTGGGCAAACGTCTAACGTAGCCATCCTCAACATAGGTTTTTAGCATGAGTTGAGGTACACAATGTCCAAGGACGAACCAGGGACCAGGGCCATACAGATTTTTAGGGAAGGTGAGTTGGGTGTATTGAAAGAATTAGTATTTGTTGGGCTCAAACATTTGGATCAAATGGAGCATTTATATCTTTTGGTTGGTTTCTTTTAGGCTTAAGTGGACTCATTATCAACAATGGCCTATGATCATTTCCCAATTCCTAGTCTAAATCATCTTATCAAGACTAATGGGGCAAGTTCTAGATTGGCACACACTATATGAATATACAAAACAACCTCACACACGCATGGAACCTTGTTTCATTATCAAATCATTAAAGCATCTGGTAAAAGTTATAGCTTATTTTATGTTGTCATATCAGTTCCTATCATGTCATACAAAGATCCAACACATTAAACTCATCAAGCACATAGATTTAGCATATAGTAAAACTTTGAGGGGTATCAATTTTATGCTCTCTTGCCATCATGATGTCAATTAGTCTACTTCTACATGTATACTATCCTAAACATGTTGGCTTAACATAAACTAAGAAGATCCTGGGGGGAAAAGAACACAGGCAAGAAAACCCCAAGGAAGGATTGTGAGTTGGGTTATTCAGACTTCACCCTATCACTCACAATTCATTTACCCCACCCCCACCAAAATATGGTGCAATTACCCTCAATGCACAAAGAAATGTAATACATAGGGTGAGACAAACCTGTGGGGCATAAGTGCCGAAGACCTATCAAGAAGCAAGTGGATCCATTTTCCCAAAACCCATTGGATCAACAAGAGTGACGTCGTCAGTAATGCCCTCAACAATAGTAGTAACACCATCAGTAGTGTTTCTCGATGCAGATGCACCCGCAACCAACTCCCTCGCTCTATGCTGCCGCAACTCCTAATCAAGTATAAACTCTCATTGGGCTGCCTAGAACAACTTCCTCTCCCTCTTTCTGGCATGTCTCACCTCCTCTGGATCAATAGTGGGCTTAGAAGCATGTGTGTGCTTCCCAGTCATACGAGGGGTTAAGAGAAGGCGTGTCCTCTCTAAATAGAGCATTTAATACGACTTCACCAGCATCCTCCTCTGGAATGACTAATGCATCAATATCAGCCCAGATTTTTACTAACTCCGACTGCAAAGTTATCATATCAACAGTGGCACTAGGCTGAGGCCTCTGCATCACCCTAAGCTCAAATGCATCTATCATTTGATGCACCGTCTGTATCATCACATTAATGTCTACCTCCATCCGTGCCTAAGAATCCTCAATAGACTTCCTCATTCGTGGCCTAATATGCTACAAAAAAGTACCCATCTAAGTCTCCAGCTTCTGGACTCAAGAAAGGGGCAGCATGGTGAACCCAAAACGGGTAGGAGTACGAGGTGTTCTTGCAGCCTGGACAGATAAAGTAGATGGGGCACACGGTCATCGATCTCCGCAGCAGTGGTAGGAATATGTTCCTCAGCTACCTGCTCGACCTCAACCTCAACATCACCACCCAAAGGGGGGAAATTAACATGTATTCCTTTCTTGGGAGCCATGGTGTTTGCATCCTCTTTTATTATGCCCACATCAATCATCTTGGTCACCTCCGTTAGCTTGTCACAATGCCACACTGGAACTATAGCCTCTCTATAAAGGTGAAAAATGAGTTAGGGAAAGGGAATGGTGGTCATCCTCTAGAAAGCTCTCTCATGTATCTCCTCTTTGATAATCCGAGAGAAATTGATCTCTAGTCGTGCAAACAGAGACGCAAGCATAAATTATCGGTCACAAGTCACACGCTGTCAGCCTATCTAGAGGACAAACTAGTCTTCATGATAGACTAGAAAAACTTGTCCACAAAGCTCAAGGTTGCCTTACGGATAGACAATGACATATCACGCGCCCAGTCGGTGCTCTCTCCATCCTCAGAAATGTGGTGAGCCATCTATTGAAGTAAGCCCTCTCACTGCTCAAATTCCATCATAAAGGTACTTCTCTGCATAATCCCCATCCGATAGTCATACTTAGCAGTATTAATCAATTGATTATGTGTCGGGCCGTAAATAAAATGGTTGATGATAGTCTTTGATAGGTTAACATGGATACCCTACACCAATGTAGTGTAACACTCCAAAAAATGGTAGGTTAACCTATAGCCTTAATGTGAGGATGAACGTCAAGAAAAAGGGTTTTAAGAGTCAAGGCCTAAGGAGCAAGTGCCAAGAAAAAGGGGCAAGACAAGGCCAAAGGCCAAAGCTGCCCCAAACTTGAGCACACTGCCTCAACTTCCACGGCCATCACCATGGCTCGTGGTCATGGCCACGACTCATGGGAGGCTTGGTGGAGTTGCCTTGGCCAAAGGAGAGAAGCCTCCAAAAATCCTAGCTACTGCCTCAAGGCCACGAGAGGGACCACGACTCGTAGAGCCCCTCGTGAAGATGCCTTGTGCATTTGATCTAGGGGCCCCAAAAGGGCATGGCTACTGCATCACCCTTCACGAGGGTGACCACAAATCGTGGTCCACTCCATGACTCGTGAAAGGGTTCGTGAAGATGCCTTGGGTGAGAGAGCCTTGTGCTCTAAAATCATGGCCACGGTCCAAACCTTCACGGGTAGGACCACGGGTCGTGGTCCTCACCACGGGTCGTGAAGGTGCTCGTGACACCTAGGTGTGGTCCATAAATGAGGGTCATTTAAGTATTTTCCTTTTCAAGTCCAACAAAGTGAGGTCGTTTTGGGTATATTTAGGGGTACTATATAAGTTGATTTGAAGTCAAATTCACCCAATTTTAGTCATTAATTCGCAACACCCAAATGATTCCCAAAATCCTCTCCCTCTCAATATTTCTCTCACTAGAAATCCTCCATTGAAGAAGAATAAGAACTTGAAGACTAGGGCTCAAGAACTCAGCTTCTCAACTCTAATTCGTGGGGAAATCCTCAATCAAGGTATGGGGGTCTTGATTCATGGAAAGATTTCATCCATGATTCCCTAAAACTCTCTATTTGAAGTTGGTAGATTCTTCAAAAACCTAGGGTTTTCAATCTAGTCATGGGTTCTTCCTAAAAATGATTTCAATGGGTTAATTTTCTTATATTATGATTATATTATTGTTTAATGGTGATTTTTATAGTAAAGTCCCTCATGAACCCATGAATTTCCCCATGACCCAATTTTATGAATTGTGATGGGTGTATTGATGCAAGATGAATACTATGAATTATGTCTACGGTATTTTAGTTATTGAATCTTGTTTTATCCATGCCTAATGTAGTATTTCTAGGTGTGATTATGAGACATGATTCATGACCCTTAAAGGGTAAATTATGAAGGTTTGTACATGTTGATGAAAGTTGTGTATGAAATTATGATTCACTTAGAAAGTGAAGATCCTACGACTATTGTGTAAATTGTGGGATTGTTGAAAGATCATTCTCCCCTTACCCTTACACATGATTATGTATGAATTGTCTAGGATGATGATAATGATGTTGTGTTGATTGAAAGGCTATTCTCATGAAACACTATGAACATGATATGAAAGGTTTACTCACATGTTAATCACGATTCTAAGATTGAAAGCCCATTCTCACCTAATTGAATCTATGAGCTATTTTATGAGTTATATTGAATGAAGGGCAAGATATTCACTCACACATGTAAATGCATTTCAGGACTAATTATGTATAATTTGGGAAATAATGCTTAGCACCGAGTGGATATGGAAAATGAGGTAGATGCCATCCCATCAATACAATAGGTCGGGTCAACTAAATTATTCTCATGAGATGGAAGCTCCTCCGCCAATGCAATAGGTCGGGTTTCTAGAAGCAATTTCCCTATGCCATAACTATGTGCTCACATAGGTCTTTAGCTAGTGGATCCACCTAAAAGCTATACATTTAGTTCTACCTTAGGCAAGTACGACACCTTCTTTCGGTGTGGGGTTACACGACACCGAATTCCATGTAGCTCACATGGTCTATGTCAGTTACAACTATTTTCCCTACATGACAAGATAATGAATATGACACGAACTATACTTATGACTTCTTGATGAGCTTTACTTAGTAGGAGTGGGGGTATGAGACTTCACTTTTACATTGCACAAGTGGACTTGTAAAGGGGTTATAGGATGGTTCTTTATGCTATGATAAAACATGAATGTATGCATGTATGTTGAATGGATTATTGCTATGAATGACTTTCCTTATGCTCAAGTAATGTACATGACTATTTCCTTATCTATGACTATTGACTATAATGAGGTCAAAAGATGATATGTATGACTAAGTTGGGTTCAAAGGAGTACTTACTATGGTTGGTATTATGGGATGCCAACCATATATTTTGCACAAGTATACCATAGGGTTGCTAAGTTAATGGTTCCACTATGTTATGAGGATTTATGTGATGAATATGCTATGACTTGTGTTTTACATTAAAATGCATAAGTGATTCTCAAACTTGACAAATGCATGTTTTTCAAATAAATTGTCCTTTTTATCATATTTCAAGGATTTTTATGCATGCTTCCATACTTAATACATTTTTGTGCTAACCCCTATTTCTTCTACATTTTTGATAAGTGTAGGTTCCGGCTAGGTGAAATGTACTTCCTTTCTTGACTAAGGCTTGGATTGCTCATCTCCAAGACTTGTGGTGAGTCCTCACGGTTCGAGGGCAAGATTTCATTCACTTCTAGTTACTTTCTTATATTTTATTCTTAAGAGTTTTCGATTGTAAAGGGTTGTGACCCTATTGACATTCTGTTGTAGTAGATGGATTATGAGACAATGTCTAGATTCTTTTCGGTTTTATGAAAAAGACTTTGATTGTAAAATTTTAAATTCCACATCATTTCTACTTTCTTATGTTTATGTATGATAAGGGCTTGTATGAGACCCCTTCTGGGTCAAGTACGCCGTGTTACGTCTAGGGGATACCCCTGGGTCATGACAAACTTGGTATCAGAGCAGAGGGTTTTGGGATTGATTTTTAGGTTGATGTCTCATAAACCACGTCTAGTAGAGTCTTGTTCATGAGTGTGAAGCGCGCCACACTTATGGATGAGAGGCTATAAGATGTTTAGGAAAGTTCACTTCATTCATTACTCCTTAGTTGTCCTTAGAGTCCTAACTCTATTAAGTCCTTTTCCTAACCCTTCTCTTGTGTTTATAGGCTATGAATACAAGAAGGGAGAATGTAAGGAGGATGGAAGAGAAGAACGCGAATGAGGGAGTTCCTCCCCAAGCTACTCAAGACCCTCAAGCTCCTAATGATGAGGGGTCTATGGCCAATGTGGAAATAAGGATGACTCTCCAAACATTGACTCAAGTCGTGACGGCTCAAGCTCAAGTTGTGACAACTCAATCCCAAGCTATGATGGACCAAGCCAATCGAGATGTCAGGCCCCGTGTGAACCCTAGTGTGAGCACCATGGCTTCAAGGTTGAGAGATTTAAAAAGGATGAGCCCTCCCAAGTTCTTTGGTTTCAAAGTGGGGAAGTCCCTCAAGAGTTTGTGGAAGAGATCAACAAGATAATTGATGCTATGGGGGTGACACCAATGGAGAAAGCGGAGCTAGCTGCTTATATATTGAAGTAAGTGGCTCAAGTATGATATGCCCATTAGAAAAGGAATAGGCCGGTAGAGGCGGGTCCCATAAATTGGGAAGTGTTCAAGAAAGCATTCCTTGATAGGTTCTTTCCCAATGAGAATAGGGAAGCCAAAGTGGAGGAATTTATCAACCTTCGTCAATGAGGTATGGTATTGAAGAATATTCTCTAAAGTTTACCGAATTGTCCAAATATGCTCAGTCCTTAGTGGCAGATCCTAGAGAAGAAATGAGTAGGTTTGTAACATGCGTGTCGAGTTTGGTGAGAAACGAATGTCGTTCGACTATGCTTCATGATAATATGGATATATCCCGTCTTATGGTGTATGCTAAGCAAATGGAGGATGAGAAACTCCTATACAAGAATAGAGAGGTAAAGAGGGCAAGAACCGATGATGGGAATTCTTCCAAGGGTAAGTTCGAGGGTCAACGTAAACCAAGGCTCAAGAAGAGGTTTTCCAACCAAGTCTCCTCTAGTGCTCCAAGGGCCAACAAAGATAGGGTGTATAACGCTAAGCCTCAAGGAAGAAATAGTGGTGGATCTTCCATGGAGAGGCCTACCTGTGCCAAGTGCGGTAGGAAGCACGAAGGTAAATGTCTTTCCGGCATGGGTGTGTGCTATGGTTGTGGTAAGAGTGGTCATCAATTGAAAGATTGCCCAACACGTACGGCCAAAGGGAGAGATGATAAACAAACTCCTCATAGTGGTTTGATACTTCCAAACTTACACCTCATCTAAGAGATATAAACGGTTGAAGTCAATTTACAGAACTTAACGTGAGTTGAGGTCGATCCCACAGAGAATTTCTTTACAGAAATGATTTCACTGTCACGTTTTACTCTAATGTCTTTATTATTTCCTAAATAAACAATTGAAAAAAGTAAATTTGGGTTTAGCGTTAATGTTTTGGTAACCAAAGTTGCAAACTAAAGTCTAATTCAACAATTAACAAAATATCAGTTTCGAAGTTGTTTCAATAATTATCTGAAACTAGGATTGTGTTCCCCATAATGTTGCCTCTAATGTACCTCCGTAATTGAGTTTCAGGCAATTTACCTCTACAAAATACATGCAGGTTAGCTATATCTGACACTTCTCAGTCTACTCAGATAATCTTCACTCAAGTCCTCTCGGTCCTAGAGTGTTACACAATTTACCTTTGCCTACAATGGTGTGTAGATTCTTTTCTCTCGAACTTAAACCTTAACTCCATTTCATCAGATTAATTTAACTTTTTCCTAACTATCATTTTTCTCTCGAACAAATGACAGATACAGGCTCACTCTAATGCGTGCACTCATCAGAATACATGAATAACGAAAGCTAAATTACAATTTGTAAGCATAAATGGGCTTTCACTCGTTTACGAAATTATGATTAGAATCACATAAATGTTCAGAAACACAGGATGAAAACATGTTAGAAAGTACTTACGAGAATAAGCAAATCAACCACCACTTTGATATTTCAAGAACTGGAAAACCGAACTTCAAACTTAATTCAATATCAAAAATTGAAAACCAAAAGCTATGAATACTGGAAACTTGTTCGTCGTTCAAGGTTAAATAAGATAAAAAAAACTGTAAAATGACCTAATTAATTCAAATAAGTGTTTTAAAAAGAGTCCTACTCGAAGTAGAACTGCACTTTCATACACTTCACGACTGCCTTCACGACCCGTCAAGGGCTTCACGGTCTGTGAAGCCCTTCGTGGTCTTCCCTTGGAACTCTCCAAAATTGGGTCTTCAACACCTGAACACTGGAACTGCACCATAGAGGCTACCACGGTCCGTCAAAGGATTCACGGTCTGTGATGCCCTCTGTGGTTTTCACTTGGAATTTCCCCATCTTGGGTCTTCAATGCCTGAACACTGGAACTTCACCACGGAGGCTACCATGGTTCGTGAAGTGCTCCGTGGTCTTCACTTGGAATTCCCTCAGCTTAGGTCTTCAATGCTTGTCTACTGGAAATCGCACCACAGAAGCTACCATGGTTCGTTAAGGTCGCCACGATCCGTAGAGACGCCCGTGATATTCACTTGGGTTCTCAGGAACTCAAATTCTTGCTTACATTTTCTTCTTTTCTTTTGTCTTTCACGACTACTTATTTGCCTGTACAAACACTACCAAACACATTATATCCACAGAAATACACTCAATTCTAGTATTAATTCTTAGTTTTCAAGCATCAAATGTGCCAAGATTTCGCGGCACATCAACACCCTCAACTTAGAACAATTACTTGTCCTCAAGTGATGAGAAAACAATACATTCAGTCCTCAAATTATTCAAACCCTTTTGAAACCACACAACAGCCATCTCAAACACAATTTGCATCCAAAACCATGAATCTAACATGTAAAGATCAATCTATGACATCTCATTACTAACAGTCGATCAAGTTTATGCCTGTGATTATCAGCTAACACAATCTACTCTGAAATGCAATCACTATGTCCTCACACCAAAGAAGTCCCTCACTCATGATAATTGGGACTAAGTACTATGATCACACTATCAAAGAAATTCTAACTCTAACAACAAACTACCATAGGCTTGCCCTTGCTTTCTACGCTCTATCTTTCAAACACCCGGAATAGGATCACTGTAGGACTTTATTGGCTTGTAACATAATCTCAGGCTAGGGAATGGATATTTGGGTTTGTGAGTGACTAGTCCATTGGTTTTCCAAAGTTTCATTTGAACACAACTCTTTTCTGAGCGATTCCCTCTTTTACTTCATTTCAGCACATCCCAGCAACCATTATTTTCTTTTTGCTTTTTCTTTTCTTTTTTTCTTTTGTTTTCTTCACACTTTTTTTTATATGCAATTTTGAAATGCACTCAGCTCACTGGTTAAACCTTCTTTTTCACTTCTTCTTTCTGCTCGGATTGCACTCACCCTCAACTTAGGCTTTTGGCCTGAGTTGTGACATCTTATCTTTGGAAACCAAAAGATATGATATTTACTGGGTAAGAACGAAAATTGACTTTTAGGCTAAAATCGGGTTCAAGTGATGAGTTTTTATTTGGTTGTTTTATTTTTGGATTTTTAACAGCTTAACAAAAATGGCCTACAGATCATTTCCTATCCGGTTATTCTCAAATTTAAGCAAGACTACTCGGGCAAGTTCTAGTTTCTGCTTCTAGTGTTAGACTTCAAACAACACTCACACACACACATGACACAGGACTACATTCTCCAGCTTCTTGGTTCACCAATTTATTTATCAGACTAGCAATGTTCAACATGTAAGTATCTAAGATGTCATCTAAAGATCGTAACAGTCAAATCTTATATCAAGGTAATCATTACACACATACTAGTTGTTCCATAGCTCAACACACCAACAGAGACACAGGAAACCAATTTGCACAGTAAATACAGAGTCAACCTCCATTCCTTCTAACATCTTAGAATGGCAGGTTACTCACCACCCCCTCCCCAAAAAAAAGGACTTTGCACTCAAAGTCAATAGAGAAAACAAATTGGGCTGGGAGGAGGGGTCATACCTACGGCGCTCTAGGTGTCGGTAGTTGGTTCAGCATCGAAAACCTTATCAACGGGTGCACTCCTAAAACTCAGCACATGATCAGGTTGGCTACCACTTGCCAAGACAGGTACTCCGCTACCAGAAGCTCCAGTTAACACTGCATCTCATTATTGTTGCTCACGGGCTTCTTTTTCTCTAGCTACCTTCCTTGATGCCTTGCGGGCTTTATTTTCATGCCTTCTTTCCTCTCTGGATGGGTCAACAGGTATCTCCTCATAAGATACTCCATATCTATGTTTTCTCTTGCCGGACTTACTCTTGGGTAGTTCACCCTAAAACTCATCAAGTGATTGTGTGGAGGGTGCTTGATTTAGCAATTGCATCAACGACTCTGGCATGACCAGAGTGGGCACCTGTACTAGATTTTCATCCAGTTTAACAACCTTAGTTCACATCTCGGCCATTTGTGTTTTGATCTCTTCAGTATCTACTGAACCGGTAGCCTGGAATTGATCCTGGACAAGGTTCTCCAAACCATCCATCCTGTCTTTTAAAATAGCCAGCTCCTTCTGCATCTCATCTTTAATATCTTTCTTTACAACTAGCACATCTCTCTCTATTAGCTGAGGAATCTGATTTACAATCTGGTCGACCAAGGTCCTAGTTTGGCGCTGATCTGAAACCAATTTCTCAAGAAAAATCATAGGGATAGTGACATAGGTACCTGGAGCCTGTGAGGTAGAAGCTGATGGTGGTGGTGCCTCTATGGAAGGCTGGGATGACTCCCCCTACTCTGGCACTCTGTCTTCATGTGGAATATCAAGTGGGACGTGAGGAAAAACTAAAGTACCCACAGCTCCAGACTTCGCACCAAAGAGATGGTTCGCGACATCATTGATTTTAGAAACTTCGATGAGTCTGACTGCTTCACCCCATCTGTCAATCAGCCTGTTCAGCAGAATGTTTGCATGTCAGCATATTTTCCCTATCAGATAGGGAAATGGGAGTATGTCCCTCTCATTCATTGCCCTGTCTCGCAGCTCAGTTTCTATGATTCGCCCCATATTTACCGAATAACCAACCATAAGGCATGCTACCAAGGAATGCAGTGAATAATATGGTGTTATCATTAGTTGTCGATCTCAATTGCACACGGACAACGGCCCACCAACCTTGGCTGGAAAGACAATGAGGCCTTTGTAATAAGTGTTGGCGTTGTTGTGACCCAAACTGCATTCTCCCCATCTATGAAAATTTGCCTTGCAATCAAGCCCAAGACCCTCTCTCGAGAATCCTGAATCTCCATGGTAGTATCACTGATGACTTCATGATGTTTGCCCTCAAAAAGGCCAACTGAAGTTGGTGTAGTGTATTCTGGGCCATGCAACATCCTGTTAATAGTGGCTTCAGAGATATCTATCGGTTTGCCCCGAACTATAATTGAGTTGAGTGGACCCCAGGTAATGGCAATGTCTTTTTGGCCACGTTTCGTTGTCTCTATTTCTGTAACAAAGTTCATCAGTGTAACCTATCGTGGTCTTACACTTGGCCATTTCTTTAGTCATCAGGTTCCCCACATTCACTATAGGACATATTTAGAACACCAAACCCCTATTTTCCCATAGGATTACAACCAACACATATCCACCCATCAACACTTTTCTCAATAAATTCAACTAAATAACATAAGATCACAACCAATTTAGAAAACCACAACTTCAACCCACTGTTATCACACCCACATACAAGAATAATTATAAACACCTAATTCAACTTAACCCACAATAAATCAATACTAATCAAAGTAGATCATCACATAATCATCCTAAACTCGACTAAATCTATGCAATCTAACTTGTTTATAGATAAAATTAAGCATCTAACAAGTGAATTAGGAGACTTACTTCGAATGAGAGCACAATTTTTGTTCGACTAAACAGAGAAGTAATGACCCACACTCTGATGCTTTGACACTAGAACTAAGGTTTCAATTTTTCTAAGAATTTGGAACTTATGGATGATGGAAACCGAGTTATGATTGTGATAACCGTTATGGAATAGATAATGGGAAGAAAAATATGACTCTTGGCTCTTTAGGAACTTAATATACGTTTAGATTTCAATTATTCCTATTGCACGGGTCGGGTCGATTTACTGGACATACTGGGTTGTGGACGACGGACCGGGAAAGTCCCCGTGAAGGTCACCACGGTCTGTCCAGTGGTTCGTGGAGCTGACTTGGGACAAGATACTTACTTGTGGTTCATGAGAGGCTAGACGATTTGTACAAATAATGACGGACCGTGAACCCTTCCGTGAACCTTTTTCTTGCAAATTCCAGTAGCTCCTTTATGTTGGTGCTAAGATTGGCGGACCGTGAAAGTGCCCGTGAAGAGCACCACGGTCTGTGAGGCTGCCCGTGAAGAGCAGTCTGCACCCAAATCCTACAATTTTTAATCCAATCTCTCCTGCATACATCAACAGACAGTGACTCTATAAAAACAAAGAAAAATAAAGAAAAAGGAAAATACCTACTACAATTACATCTTGGGTTGCCTCCCAAGTAGCGAACAATTGAAAGTCGCGGTGTGACACAGGTTACTTGATTACTCAGACTTCATCAAGTTTACATTCCTCCACGATCATCACATCTTCTGGAACACCCAAGTATGCCTTGATTCGCTGGCCATTGGCTTTGATCCTCTCACCCTTGTCATTTTCAAGCTTAATCACACTCTACTGGAACACCTGAGTAACCTTAAAAGGTCCAGACCATTTGGATCTCAATTTTCCTAGAAAAAGATGAAGCTTGGAGTTGAATAGTAATACCATACCACCAGGAGTGAAGCTTCTTTTCTCAATTTGCTTGTCATGATATAGCTTCATCCGCTCCTTATACAGTGCAGACCTCTCATAGGATCTCAGATGGAACTCATCCATCTCATTGAGCTCATTCAATCTCAGGTTCGCAGTTTCGCTCCAACTAAGGTTCAGCTTCTTCAAAGCTTAGAGTGCTTTATGCTCAAGCTCAACCGGCAAATGACATGCCTTTCCAAACACCAATTTATATGGAGACATACCAATAGGCATCTTGAAAGCTGTCTGATATTCCCATAGAGCATCATCTAACTTCCGTGCCCAATCTATCCTGTTGGCATTCACCGTTTTAGCCAGAATGGCTTTAATTTCTCTGTTGGAGACCTCCACTTGGCCACTGGTCTGTGGGTGATAATGTGTTTCTACCTTGTGTTGTTTAACTCCATATTTATCTAGAAGAGAACTAAAATACCTTATTGCAGAAATGGGACCCGCCATCACTGATAATAGCTCTTGGTGTGCCAAACCTTGAGAAGATATTCTTCTTCAAAAAACCAGCAACACTCTTGCCATCATTCTCAGGCAAAGTGACTGCCTCAACCCATTTGGACACATAGTCCACTACAACCAATATGTACTTCTGCCCATAGGAGCTCACAAATGGGCCCATGAAATCGATGCCCCACACATCAAACAACTCCACCTCCAAAATAGGTGTCATGGGTAACTTATGGCGCCGAAAGATGGATCTTTGCCGGGGCATACATCACAACTCCTTATTGTGTCCATCACATTCTTATGAATTATGGGCCAGTAGTACCCACACTGAAGTATCTTATGGGTTGTTTGAGCACCTCCATGATGACCACATACCGGAGAGGAGTGACATGCTTCTAGAATATGCAACATCTCAGCTTCAGGAACACATCGCCTGATGATGTTGTCAGCACACACCCTGTACATATAAGGTTCATCCCAAAAATACTTACCCACATCATGCAGGAACCTCTTCCTTTGTTGATAAGTTAGCCATTCAGACATTAAATCACTAATGAGATAGTTAGCAAATTCAGCAAACCAAGGAATAAGTTCAAGAGTAGCGGCTAATACCTGCTCATCCGGGAATGAATCATTTATGTCGAGCTCGAGTTCCTCTTTCTTTTCAGCCTCCAACCTTGACAGGTGATCAGCCACTTGGTTTTCAAAACCTTTCCTATCCTTAACCTCAAAATCAAACTCCTAAAGAAGTAACACCCATCTGATCAACCTTGGCTTAGCATCCTTATTTTCCATGAGGTATCTCAGAGCTGCATGGTTCGTATGGACTATCACTTTAGTGTCCATCAAGTAAGCTATGAATTTTTCAAAAGCATACATCCCTGCCAGTAGTTCTTGCTTAGTAACTGTGTAGTTTTGTTGTGCTCCATTCAGTGACTTACTAGCATAATAAATCAGATGAAACATCTTGTTGCGCTTCTGCCCCAACACAACTCCTAAAGAAGTACCAATTGCATCGCACATTACCTAAAATGGCTCTACCCAATCTGGGCCAATGATCACTGGTGCAGAAATTAACTTCTTCTTTAGGCATTCAAAGGCTCTGATACATGCCTCATCAAAGAAAAATTTCATCTCCTTCTCCAAAAGCTTGCACATGGGGTATGCAAATTTAGAGAAGTCCTTGATGAAACGCCTATAGAATCCAGTATGTCCTAAGAAACTTCGAACACCTTTCACATAGATCGGTGGAGGTAACTTTTCAATCACCTCAATTTTGGCCGTGTCGACCTCAATCCCTTTTTGTGACACCTTGTACCTAAAGACTATGCCTTCCTTGACCATGAAATAACACTTCCACCTATTCAGCACTAGATTTGCCTCATCGCATCTCTGTAGGGCCCTGCTAAGATTCAGTAAACAATCATCAAAAGTATCACCTACCACTGAAAAGTCATCCATGCAGACCTCCAGAGTGTCCTACACCATGTCTGAAAAGATAGACATCATACACCTTTGGAAAGTTATTGGTGCATGACATATTCCAAATGGCATGCATTTAAACGCAAAGGTGCCATAAGGACATGTAAAGGTAGTATTTTCCTGATCTTCAGGAGCAATCAATATCTAGTTGTAGCCAGAGTATCCATCAAAGAAGCAATACCACCCTTTTCCAGCCAACCTATCAAGCATCTGGTCCATGAAAGACATTGGGAAGTGATCCTTCAAGGTCCACTTGTTCAGCTTCCTGTAATACATACACACTCGCCATCCAGTAACTGGTCTTTGTGGGACCAACTCATTCTTTACATTCGCGACCACAGTCATACCACCCTTATTGGGTACGTATTACACTGGACTGTCAGAAATGGGGTACACCACCCCAGCATCTAACCACTTGATTATCTCATTTTTTACCACCTCTTGCATCGGTGGGATTAACCTCCTCTGGTATTAAATGTTTGGGTTGCAGTCCTCCTCAAGTTGGATCTTATGGGTGCATATACTCAGAGGTATCTAGATGATGTCAGCAATAGTCCACCCAATGGCCCTTTTGTACCTAATCAACACTTTTATCATAGCTTGGACCTGTTCGTCATTCAAATTTGCAACCAAAATCACAGGTAAAGTGTTGTTAGTTCCCAAAAATACATACCTCAGGATACTGGTTAACTGTTTCAGTTCTAGCACCGGTGGCTTCTCAATGGATGGTTTTGCTGGAGGACTTGGCCTATTTTTCAAGTCCAGGTCCAATTTTTTTGGAGCACAAGAGTGTGCTCCCATAACATGCAAAGCATTCACGGTCTCTACATAGTCAAACCGAAAATCAGCCTCAAACTTCATTAGTACTTCAACAACCATCCTTTCTTCAATGGATGCTCCCATTTGTTCTTCATCAAAAACCGCTATTGGAGACACCACATTCATGTCATGTGGCTGCTTCATGGACCTACAAATATTAAACTTTAACTCTTCTTTGTTGAGTCTGAATTTCAGTTCTCCTCGCTCAACATCTACCAATGCTCGCCCTGTGGCCAGAAATGGTCTTCCCAAAATAATGGGAACCTAAAAATCCACTTTGTAATCAAGATCACGAAGTCTAGCGGAAAGATTAACATTTCCATCTTTACAAGTACTTCACATAGGATGCCCACAGGTCGCTTCACTGACCTATCTGCCATCATCAACCTCATGGTTGCGGGTTTTGGAACTCCTCACCCCAGTTGCTTGTACATGGCCAGCGGCATCAAGTTTATACTGGCCCCTAGATCACACAAGGCATTTTCAAATTTGATTGATCTGATAGTGCATGGTATGGTGAATGCACCTGGATCCTTCTTCTTCTGCACCAGAGACCTGGTAGCAATAGCACTGTAGTGATAAATATGGTTAGTCAAATCGATACTCACCGCTCTTTTCTTAGTAACCAAGTATTTCAAGAACTTGGCATAAACTAACTTCTGCTAAAGGGATTCCACCAATGGTATGTTTATGGACAGCTGTCTCAGCATGGTGATGAATTTAGCGAATTTCCCATCCTCGTCTTTCTTTTTAAGCCCTTTAGGGAAATGAAAAGGTGGTCTTGGGATTTGTTGTAACGGTAAGGTTCCCTCAACCTCTTTTTGTTTCGCTCTTGCTAGTTTGGCTATTAGTTGAGCATCCTCAAAGTCATCTACTTGCTCAGCTTCATCCTCCTCTCTTCCAGCTTGCTCCAACACCTGTTCATGTTTAGTACCTACATAATTAGGGTCAATAAGAATATTACCACTCCTGGTGGTGATATCCATGCAATGCTCGTCCTTCTTGGGATTCTGGATCGTGTCACTTGGCAGTGACCCATTCTTCCTCTGATTTAATGAGGCTGGAAGTTGCCCCAACTGCTGCTCAATCTACTTGATGGAGGTGGTGTGAGAGTCTACCAGTTGACTCATACTGGAGAAATCACCTTTCATATCATTTACCCCTGCATCAGTTGATTCAACCTTTTGGAGCACCATGGCCAACATGTCTTCCAGCTTAGACCCGCTGGAACTACCACTTTCCCAGTCTCTATTACCTGTGGCACATAGACACCACTTCGATCATTTCTGTACCCATCTCTATTCTACCAGTTTCCCTCCTCTCTATTTACTGGCCTATCATACTGTCCTTTCCTTGAGTAGTTCTGACCTACATTTATAGAATTGTAACCCTGGTTTCCTGAGTTGTAATTTCGGAAACCTCCTTGATTGCCCAAGAAATTAGCCTCCTCATCTAGATCAATATCCTGATCTTCATACCTGTTTAGTTGTCCCACATTACCTTTTTAGACTTTGAGACAATGTGCTTTGTAAGTAGATCTATTTGGGTCCTCATGCGAGCCATGTCCTGGTCCCTTTCTTCTTCTCTCTTTCTTTGTTCAGCTGAAAGTTCATAAGTATACCTAAGTTCTCTTACTTCTGCATCCCTGGTGTACCATGCCCTGTTATTCTTTGACACCTCGTCCATCAGCTGCATGCTCACTAAGAATGGCTTCCTCATAAAAGATCATCCACACACTGCATCAGCAACAGGTTTAGGAACATAATTTAAAGATCTATAAAGTGCCTGATTTAGATGTCTCTCAGTGAGACCATGGTTTGGATACTTCTTCAGCTTTTGGCTGAATCTCCACCATGTGTCATGCATTGCTTCTCCTGGTAGCTCCTTATGGGCACTTATCTCGTCTTTCATTTGCAGCTCTTTAGATTCTGGAAAGAATCATTCCAGGAGAGCTTTCTCCAGTTCAGTTCAAGTCCTGATTGAGTCATCAGACATCTCATTCAACTAGTTGGTTGCTTCTCTAGTAAGAGACAAAGGAAACAACCTCAATCTCATCGTTGTTTGGCTTACTCCAGGAATCTCTTGTTATTTTCAATTTTCCACAAAGTTCATCAGATGTTGGTCTGCATCATCACCAGTTGCACCCCTGAACATACCTTTCAGATTCAGTAGTTGAATCATAGTGTTGGTGATTGTGAATTTAACACCTGGAGGTAGTGCAGGTAACATTATCGCTCCAGTGGCTCCAGCTCCATCCAAGTCTAAATCATCCTCCTCATACATCATGTGAGCTGGATATTGTGCTCTACCCCTTGGAGCTAATAGTTGGCGGTGGGGAGGAATGATTCCATCCACTGCTATGTTTTCGTCCACTTCCCTAGGTTGTTTGTTTAGAACATTCGGCTGAATACTTCTTGCAACGGTTTCAGCTTCCAATCCAAATCTTTGTCTCTGCGCCTCAAGTTCTTGTGTGTTCACCATTTTGCAGATTTTTTTCTGGATCGTATGAGACTAATGGGGCTCCCTTACTTCTGGTAATTGGCATATACAGTCAAACTCATCTGAAAGAGACACTTACAAAGAACAAGACGTAAAATTAGGAAATCTAATTACACTTAGAATAAAAACTGGTAAAACACTTCTAAATTGAAATTCCCCGGCAGAGGCACAAAAAATTGATACGTCCAAACTTAAACCTCAATTAAGAGATATAAATGGTCGAAGTCAATTTATAGAACTCAACGTGAGTTGAGGTCGATCCCACAGAGAATTTCTTTACATAAATGATTTCACTGTGGCGTTTTACTATAATTTTGTTATAATTTCCTAAATAAACAATTACAGAAAGTAAATTTGACTCTAGCGTTAACACTTTAGTAACCAAAGTTGCAAACTAAAGTCTAATTCAACAATTAACAAAATATTAGTTTTGAAGTTGTTTCAATAATTAACTGAAACTAGGATTGTGTTCCCCATAACGTTGCGTCTAATGTTCTTCCGTAATTGAGTTTCAGGCAATTTACCTCTACAAAATACATGCGAGTTAGCTATATCTAACACTTCTCAGTCTACTCAGATATTCTTCACTCAAGTTCTCTCAGTCCTAGAGTGTTACATGATTACCCTTACCTACAATGGTGTGTATATTCTTTTCTCTCGAACTTAAACCTTAACTCCATTTCATCAGATTAATTTAACTTTTTCCTAACTATCATTTTTCTCTCGAACAAATGACAGATACAGGCTCACTCTAATGTGTGCACTCATCAGAATACATGAATAACGAAAGCTAAATTACAATTTGTAAACATAAATCGCCTTTCACTCATTTTACAAAATTACGATTAGAATTATGTCATGGATCCCACAACCCCATTTGTGGTGTTTAGCTAATAATAATTTCATGTAAATGTTCAGAAACATAGGATGAAAACATGTTAGAAAGTTACTTACGAGAATAAGCAAATTAACCACCACTTTGATATTTCAAGAACCGGAAAACCGAACTTAAAACTTAATTCAATATCCAAAATCGAAAACCAAAAGCTATGAATACTGGAAACTTGTTCGTCGTTCAAGGTTAGATAAGATAAAAAAACTGTAAAACAACCTAATTAATTCAAATAAGTGTTTTAAAAAGAGTGTTACTTGAAGTAGGACTGAACTATTGTACATTTCGTGACTGCCTTAATGACCCGTCAAGGGCTTCACGGTCCGTGAAGCCCTTCGTGGTCTTCCCTTGGAACTCTCTAAAATAGGGTCTTCAACGCCTGAACACTGGAACTGCACCACAGAGTCTACCACAATCCGTCAAGGGCTTCACTGTGTGGTCTTCACTTGGAATTTCCCCAGCTTGGGTCTTCCATACCTGAACACTGGAAATGCACCATGGAGGTAACCACGGTCCCTCAAGGGCTTCACGGTCTCTGAAGACCTCCGTGGTCTTCACTTGGAATTCCCCCAGCTTAGGTATTTAATGCTTGTGTACTGGAAATTGCACCACTAAAGCTACCACGGTCCGTCAAGTTCATCTCGGCCCGTAGAGACGCCCGTGATCTTCACTTGGGTTGTCAGCAACTTAGATTCCAGCTTACATTTTCTTCTTTTCTTTTGTCTTTCACGACTGCTTGCTTACCTGTACAAACACTACCAAATAAATTATATCCACATAAATACACTCGATTCTAGTATTAATTTTTAGTTTTCAAGCATCAAATGTGCTAAGATTTCGCGGCACATCATGGTTCAAACTCGGATGCTCCCAAGAAGAACCGCTTCTAAGCTTTTCAATCTCGAGGTGACCAAGAGAGTTCCCCGAATGTGGTGACGGGTATGTTTCAAGTATTTTCTATTGATGTATATGCATTGTTACACCCCGGTGCCACTTTATCTTTTGTTACACCTTTTATGGCTATGAAATTTGAAATATTCCCCGATGTGTTAGAAGAAAGTTTTTCAGTGTCTACCCCGGTTGGTGACTCGGTAGTGGCAAAGAGAGTCTATAGGAGTTGTCCTATTTCCTTGTCCCATAAAGTTACCTTGGTGGATTTGGTGGAGTTAGATGTGTTGGATTTTGATGTGATTTTGGGTATGGATTAATTGCATGCATGTTATTCCTATATTGATTGTAGGACTCGGGTAGTAAAGTTCCAATTTCAAAATGATTCTACTTTAGAGTGGAAAGGGGGAAATACTATCCCTAGAGGTTAATTTTTTTCTTGTCTCAAAGCTAGGAAAATGATCTCTAAGGAGTGTATTTACCATATTTTTAGGGTTGTGTATGTTGAGTCTGAAACCCCTTCCTTAGAGTCGGTCCCCATGGTGAGTGAGTTTCCAAAAGTCTTTCTCGATGACTTACCCGACGTTTCTCCTAAACGGGAAATAGATTTTGGCATTGATCTCTTGCCTGATATGCAACCTATCTCCATCCCTCCTTATAAAATGGCTCCGGCTGAGTTGAAAGAGTTGAGGAAGCAACTCAAGGATTTGTTAGACAAAGGCTTTATTCAACCAAGTATCTCTCCTTGGGGTGCTCCGGTGTTATTTGTTAAGAAGAAGGATGGGTCCCATAGAATGTGTATTGATTATCGCTAACTAAACAAAGTAACCATAAAGTATAAGTATCCCCTTTCAAGGATCGATGACTTGTTTGATCAACTCCAAGGGGCTAACTATTTCTCCAAAATAGATCTTCGTTCGGGTTACCATCAACTAAGGGTAAGAGAGCTTGACATTTCCAAGATTACCCTTAGGACCCGGTATGGTCACTATGAATTTGTGGTGATGTCATTTGGGTTGACCAATGCCTCGGTGACATTCATGGACCTAATGAATAAAGTTTTTAGGCACTATCTTGATATGTTTGTGATAGTCTTTATTGATGATATTTTGATCTACTCAACGAGTGAAAATGAGCACATGGACCATTTGAGGATTGTATTGCAAGCCCTCAAAGACCACCAATTGTATGCAAAGTTTAGTAAGTGTGAGTTTTGGCTAAGGTCTGTAGCCTTCCTTGGTCATATTGTGTCGAACAAGGGTATTGATATAGATCCTAAGAATACGAATACGGTTAAAGGTTGGCTTAGACCACTAACTCCTACCAATATTAGAAGCTTTTTAGGTTTGTCCGGTTACTATAGGAGGTTTGTTGAGGGTTTTTCCTCCATTCTTTCTCGGTTGATGACTTTGACTCAAAAGAAGGCTAAGTTTGAGTGGTCGGAGGATTGTGAAAAAAGCTTCCAAGAGTTGAAAGATAGACTTACTTCCGCTCCGGTGTTGACCTTACTGGAGGGTACTGATGGTTTTGTTGTTTATTGTGACGCCTCTAGAGTGGGTTTGGGATGTGTGCTCATGCAACATGGTAAGGTGTTTTACTATGCTTCAAGGCAACTCATGAAAATAATTATCCGACCCATGATCTTGAATTGGCGGCGGTAGTGTTTGCTTTCAAAATATGGAGACATTATCTATATGGGGTGCATGTTGATGTGTTAACCGATCACAAGAGTCTCCAATATGTGTTTAGCCAAAAAAGACTTGAACCTCCGACAAAGAATTTGGTTAGAACTTTTAAAGGATTATGACATGACTGTCCTTTACCACCCTGGGAAAGCCAATGTAGTTGCGGATGCCCTAAGTTGATTGTCCATGGGTAGTGTGGCCCATGTAGAGGATGGGAAGAAGGAGTTAGTTCGTGATGTACATAGGTTAGCCTGGTTAGTGTCCAACTAGTGGATTCCACCAAGGGTGGTGTCATAGTCCATAGTGGTTCTGAATAATCCTTTATAGTGGACGTGAAGTCCAAGCAAGACCTTGATCATGTATTAATGGAGTTGAAAAAATTGGTATTCAAAAAGTCCGTTGAGGCTTTCTCCCAAGGGGGAGATGAAGTTTTTAGGTACCAAGGTCGATTATGTGTTTCGGATGTTGATGGCTTGAGAGAGAAAATTATAGATGAAGTTCATGGTTCGCGATATTCTATTCATCTGGGAGGCACCAAGATGTACCGTGACCTATGGGAAATCTATTGGTGGAATGGTATGACGAAGGATATAACGGGTTTTGTAGCCAAGTATCCAAATTGTCAACAAGTTAAGGCCGAATACTTAAGATCGGGAGGCTTGTCCCAAGATATATATATTCCCACTTGGAAGTGAGAGGATGTGAATATGGATTTTATTGTGGGGTTGCCTCGTACTCGAAGGCAACATGATTCTATTTGGGTCATTGTTGATAGAATGACAAAGTCCTCCCACTTTATTCCCGTCAAGGTTTCATTTTCGGTGGAAGACTATGCCAAATTGTACATAAAGGAGATAGTGAAATTGCATGGGGTTCCTCTATCTATTATATTGGATCGGGGTACTCAATTTACTTCACGATTTTGGAAGGCATTCCAAAAAGGGCTTGGTACTAAGGTCAAGCTTAGTACTACCTTTCACTCTCAAACGAATGGTTAAACGGAACGTACCATTCAAATCGTAGAGGATATGTTGAGGGCATGTGTCATAGATTTTAAAGGTAATTGGGATAACCATCTACCATTGACTGAGTTTGCCTACAACAATAGTTACCACTCAAGCATTGTCATGGCTACTTTTGATGCATTGTATGCATGGGCAGATCAATTAAGGGGTGTGGGGGTGCCACGCCACCCCCGAATCCTTTGAGGGAAAATGGATGAAAATCTTTGTTGGATGATGTTTCCTCATTTTGTGATGTGCATAATATCTTGATTCTCAAGTTGGATGAGTCTTATTTTTCCGGTCGGGTGTTAGTTATGCACACCATTTGCGTGTTGAAGTCTTTTTTGTTGTCATTGATGTGAAACTTCAAGAGCTAAATGACCGTTTTGATGTAGTGAGTAGTGTTTTGCTTCTTGGGATTGGTAGCTTGAATCCGGTCAATTCTTTCTCTAATTTTGACAAAGGTAAAATCATGACTTTAGCAAAGTGTTATCCAAGTGAGTTTGATCATGGAAAAATTTGATATTTGACCTACCAACTCGATACTTTCATTATTCATATGTGAAGCGGTAATCCCAAGTTCTCCAACTTGCAAGGAATTTGTGATTTGGCAAAGGCATTGGTTGAAGCAAATCTTGCGGAGACTTATTCACTTGTTTATTTACTTGTAAAGTTAACTTTGATTTTACCTGTTGCTACGGCAACGGTGGAGTGGGCATTTTCGTCAATGAAGCACATAAAAAATGAAGTGCAGAATAACATTGGTAATCAATATTTAAATGATTGTCTAGTGTGTTACATAAAGCGTGATATATTTACAAATGTTATTATCGATAATTTTCAGAATATGAAAACTCATCGAGGACAATTGTAAATGAATGATGAATATTTATAATATTAGTAATATTATTGAAAGTTTTAATTTGTTAACTTCATACTTTTAGTGTGGAGTGTGGATTTGTATCTTATTATTTATATTTTGTTGATTGATTTACCATATACATCGAAAAGACGAATAATTTAATCAAATATAAAGTTAATTTAATAGATAAGTCTATTTGTCACCCACAGACTCTAAATCCTGGATCCGCCTCTGATTGTATGGTAGGAGGTGTAGATCTCCGGTTGGTTGGTTTGAAGTAGGTGAAATTGCTCTAATTGGTCCCGAAATAGTTTATGAGGCCATTGAAAACTTCCGACTCATTAGAGAGAGGTTGAGGATGACACAAAGTTGGCAAAAGTCTTATGACGATGTTAGAAGGAGGGAACTAGAATTTTAAGTCAACGATTAGGTCTACTTGAAAATCTCACATATGAAAGGTGTGATGAGGTTTGGCAAGAAGCGGAAACTTAGTCCCCGGTATGTGGGCCCTTATCAAATTTTGAAACGTATTGGGAAAGTTGCCTATGAGTTAGACTTGCCAAATGAATTGGCTCCGGTTCACCCGGTATTTCATGTTTGTATTCTCAAGAAGTGCATTGGTGATCCGATAACCATCATTCCTTTGAGGGTTTGGGAGTTGATGAGAACCTTTCCTATGAAGAAATTCCGGTAGAGATTCTAGACCGGCAAGTTAAGAGGTTGAGAAACAAAGAAGTAACTTATGTTAAGGTTTTATGGAGGAATCACTTAGTTGAGGGTGCTACATGGGAGGCAGATGTCGATATGAAGTCCCGTTATCCTCATCTTTTTCCTGCTACTCCTATTCAAACTTGAGGTAAGTAGTTTTCTTGAGTTTGATGTTTTGGAAGTCATATGTGCTATGAGTGTTCTTTATGATATCCTTATAATATTCATGTTCTTGTGAGAATTCATATTTAGCATAAATTGAGTTTTCATGATTTATATGTTCCTCGTGTTGATTTGCATTTTAGTATGATGATTGCATATTTGACTTCATGAGGTGATTTGATGAACATGCTTAGTTATGCTTTTGATGAAATGGCATATTGGCTCCATATTGTTGTGTTGAGCTTGATTTGAGTTGGAGAAGGTAGTTCCTCCTATAATGATATGAAATGATGAGTTTGGTGCATAATAGGTTGTGGATGTAGTTCCTACATACTTGATTACATTGATTATGTTTTGAGATGGAGTTGATGTTTCCTCCCTTGAGTTGTGCATTATTTTAATATTGCATGCATGATGCGCTGCTAGTCTTGAGTCTTCAATTCCATAAGGTTTCTAAATCGTCATTCGAGGATGAATGTTCCCAAGGGGGAGATAACGTAACACTCTGTAAAATGGTAGGTTAACCTAGAGCCTAAACGTGAGGATCAACATCAAGAATAAGGGTTTTAAGAGTCAAGGCCTAAGGAGCAAGTGCCAAGCAAAAGGGGCAAGCCAAGGCTGCCCCAAACTTGAGCACCCTTCAACTTTCACGGCCATCACCACGGCTTGTGGTCGTGACCACTGCTCGTGGGAGGCTTCGTGGAGTTGCCTTGGCCAAAGGAGAAAAGCCTCCAAAAATCCTAACTACTGCCTCAAGACCACGAGAGGGACCAAGACTCGTGGTCTTGACCATGGCTCGTAGAGCCCCTCATGAAGATGCCTTGGGCATTTGAGCTAGGGGTTCCAAAAGGGCATGGCTACCGCCTCACCCTTCATGAGGGTGACCACGGATCGTTGTCTACTCCACAACTCCTGAAGATGCCTTGGGCGAGGTAGTCTTGTGCTCCAAAATCATGGCCACTGTCCCAACCTTCACGGGCAGGACCATGGGTCATGATCCTCACCACGGCTCGTGAAGTTGCTCGTGACACTTGGG
Organism: Solanum chiquidenum; assembly: GCA_029582725.1. NCBI lineage: Eukaryota > Viridiplantae > Streptophyta > Magnoliopsida > Solanales > Solanaceae > Solanum > Solanum chiquidenum. The sequence goes on along the minus strand of JAJOOS010000573.1, from coordinate 35,956 downwards.
CGTGGTCCATAAATGAGGGTCATTTAAGTCTTTTCCTTTTCAAGTCCAATCAAAGTGAGGTCGTTTTGGGTATTTTAAGGGGTACTATATAAGTTAATTTTATGTCAAATTCACCCAATTTTAGTCATTAATTCACAACACCCAAATAATTCCCAAAATCCTCTCCCTCTCAATATTTCTCTCACTAGAAATCCTCCATTGAAGAAGAACAAGAACTTGAAGACTAGGGCTGAAGAACTCAACTTCTCAACTCCAATTCGTGGGGAAATCCTGAATCAAGGTATGGGGGTCTTGATTCATGGAAAAAATTTTCCATGAAGCCCTAAAACTCTCTATTTCAAATTGGTAGATTCATCAAATACCTAGGGTTTTCAATCTAGTCATGGGTTCTTCCTAAAAATGATTTCAATGGGTTAATTGTCTTATATTATGATTGTATTGTTGTTTAATGGTGATTTTAATAGTAAAATCCCCCATGGACCCATGAATTTCCCCATGACCCAATTTCATGAATTGGGATGGATGTATTGATGCAAGATGAGTACTATGAATTATGTCTATGGTATTTTAGTTATTGAATCTTGTTTTATCCATGCCTAATGTAGTATTTCTAGGTGTGATTGTGAGACATGATTCATGACCCTTGAAAGGTAAATTATGAAGGTTTGTACATGTTGATGAAAGTTGTGTATGAACTTATGATTCACTTAGAAAGTGAAGATCCTATGACTATTGTGTAAATTGTGGGATTGTTGAAAGATCATTCTCCCCTTACCCTTACACATGATTATGTATGAATTATCTAGGATAATGATAATGTTGTTGTGTTGATTGAAAGGCTATTCTCATGAAACACTATGAACATGATGTGAAAGGTTTACTCACATGTTAATGACGATTCTAAGGTTGAAAGTCCATTCTCACCTAATTGAATCTATGAGCTATTTTATTAGTTGTATTGAATGAAGGGCAAGATATTCCTTCACACGTGTAAATGCAATTCAAGACTACTTATGTATAATTTGGCAAATAATGTTTATCACCAAGTGGATATGGAAAATGAGGTAGAGGCCCTCCCATCAATACAATAGGCTGGGTCATTTAAATTATTCTCATGAGATGGAAGCTCCTCCGCCAATACAATAGGTCGGGTTTCTAGAAGCAATCTCCCTATCCCATAACTATGTGCCCACATAGGTCTTTAGCTAGTGGATCCACCTAAAATCTATACATGTAGTTCTGCCTTAGGCAAGTAGGACACCTTCTTTCGGTGTGGGGTTACACAACACCGGATTCCATGTAGCTCACATGGTCTATGTCGGTTACGCCTATTTTCCCTAATGACAAGGTAATGAATATGACACGAACTATACTTATGACTTCTTGATGAGATTTACTTAGTAAGAGTGGGGGTATGGGACTTCACTTCTACATTGAACAAGTGGACTTGGAAAGGGGTTATAGGATGGTTCTTTATGCTATGATAAGACATAAATGTATGCATGTATGTTGAATGGATTGCTGCTATGAATGACTTTCCTTATGTTCAAGTAATTTACATGACTATTTCCTTATCTATGACTATTGACTATGATGAGGTCTAAAGATTATATGTATGACTAAGGTAGCTTCAAAGGAGTACTTAGTATGGTTGGTATTATGGGATGCCAACCATACATTTTGCACGAGTATACCTAGGGTTGCTAAGGTAATGGTTCTACTATGTTATGAGGATTTATGTGATGAATATGATATGACTTGTTCTTTACATTAAAATGCATAAGTGATTCTCAAACTTGACAAATGCATGCTTTTCAAATAAAATGTTCTTTTTATCATATTTCAAGGATTTTTATGCATGCTTCCATACTTAGTACATTTTTGTGCTAACCCTTATTTCTTCTATACTTTTTATAAGTGTAGCTTCCGGCTAGGTGAAGTGTACTTCCTTTCTTGACTAAGGCTTGGATTGCTCATCTTCAAGACTTGTGGTGAGTCCTCATGGTTCGAGGACAAGATGTCATTCACTTCTAGTTACTTTCTTATATTCTACTTTTGAGACTTTTGATTGTAAAGGGTTGTGACCCTATTGACATTCTATTGTACTAGATGGATTATGAGACAATGTCTAGATTGTTTTCGATTTTATGAAAAAGACTTCGATTGTAAATTTGTAAATTCCTCATCATTTCTACTTTCTTATGTTTATGTATGCTAAGGGCTTTTATGAAACCCCTTTGGGGTTATGTACACCGTGTTGCATCTAGGGGTACCCCTGGGTCGTGACATGTAGTCAGCAAAAGAGGTTGATCCAATGTCTTAGATTGTGGTGGCATAGCATTCTCCACATTCGCTGCATAGGAAGCATAGAACTCACTCACCATCTTCGAGCTATGATTGCTCAGATTTGCCGCCATCCATTCACATTTGTGTTAGGTGAATAATTCAAGAATATCTGGTATCGTGTGGAGACTCCCAGTAAGTACCTGTTTTGCCTCAGTAATAGTCCATCCTCATATATATGGTACATCCCAGGGCACACGGTCTGTTTTGGTCTGTGGAAAAGAGTATTGGCTCAAATCAACTACCGGGAGGATCATGGGCCAATCCTTTGCTCGTGGCATCATACGCCAAGACTGCTACCAAATCAGAGATAGAGTCCGAGCTAGACTACGACTTCATGTTCTTAGAATTTGAAGGTTGGGCCCCCTCTTCAAATTGGAGGCAGGATCCTACCTTGGGAATCCTCCTCGCCCAATGATACGACATGTCTCGATATATGCCTAGTAGTGAGAGGTGCCATGGTGGAGCCTCTTGTATGCTCAGGTACCCATTTGATTCATCAATCAATCGGAGTGAGGGTGCAACATACTTATACTTCCCTTGCCTTTTGTAGGTATTCACTTTTTTGGCGCCATTTCACCTGTAGAAGACTTTTTAGCATTCAAATTACTCAAAAAAACAAATTAAACAAATCAAGGAACTTAAAAAATTCTTGGCAGTGATTATTTTTGGGAGTGACGTTTAGTACCTACGGGCCGTCGAGTGAACGATGGACTATCGGTGCCCACCATAGGGTAGGAAGTAACATTTTATGCCTCATAAAATGAAACGACGGTTCACCAGAATGATCCGTCGATGAAACGAAGGACCATAAGCCAAATTGTGGTTCACAACTTAGGCTACTGAGTTATGTATCTAAACAACAGAACCAGACCTATGGGCCGTAGGTCATGGTCGTTGACCAGATTAAATTTCCACTTTGAACAAACATCACAATATCATAATTCAAACTAACAAACTACGTCTATAACATGCATGCATTTCGACATATTTTCATGGTATTCTATCATCCCTAGGGTTTCAAACATGCAATTCGTACATACAAATAAAATTAACTCGAAACCCTAGGTCAAGAACTCACCTAGAATGTAATTATCACACGCTTTCATCAAAGTAATCAACAACTTTCACTAACCATTGTTCCAAGGGTACATTATAACTATACAAATCAATTTCAACAAGCAATTCATACCTTATGTCAAATAAGAACTTTGTGATTTCAACTACGAATTGAATAGTTCAAGTTTGAAATCATTACCTTACACGTAGTGAAAAGTTGTGTGAGTGTGTTCCTATTTAGCCTTTTTTGAAGCCTACCAAATTTGACACCTAACCCACAACCTTTGATTTTAGTAGAATGAAGAATCAAGAAAGAAGAGAAATGAGAGAAATAGGGAGAGAATATGGGGGAGAAGGGAATGGAGTAAATATATATATGATTTGGAGGGATTGGAAGGTTGGGAATTTCTATAAGCAGTTATGTTAAGGGTTGTAACGGTTGGTGAAAATGAGGGAAATAGGGGTATGTTTGAACATGAAGGGTTTTTAAGTTAATTTGGTCATGGGTCGGGTCGACTGATTCACTGACTTGGACCGACCAAACCCCGTGCATGGGTGTCATGGTTCCCCTTATACTTAGTGGAATTTCATAGTACGTACCTAGGAATAGGATCTGTGGATGCCATCAGCGGTCCGTCGATTGAATGATGGTCCATCTATAGGAACCATAGACCCTTGCACCAGCAATTTTGTGAAAGTACTTCTTTGATTTCCTACACATGTAGCAAATATTAGGACTTCCTTTACATATTTACTTGAATCTTCTTGGACACAGACCCTATACTACCTTAATCTTTCCAACACTAAGATACAATAAACATAAAACTCAATAGAAAAGCCTAAAAATATCATAAAATCACTAAAAGCTCCTAAAGTTGGCTAGATTTTACATCTTGGGTTGCCTCCCAAGTAGCACTTGATTTAACGTCACGGCACGATGTAGACCCCTTGATTACTCAAACTTCATCAAGATCTCATTCTTCTATCACCTCTTTGACTTCCTCTATTTTACCCAGGTAGATTTTTATCCTTTGACAATTCACCTTGAACCTCGTTATTTCATCATTCTCAAGTTCAACCGCTCCGTGTGAGAATACTTCTACCACTATGTATGTCCCAGTCCACTTGGACTTGAGCTTGCCAGGAAACAAGCACAACCTTCAATTGAATAACAGTACCAAATCACCAGGAACAAACTCACGTTTTTCAATGTGTTAATCATGGTGCCTTCTCATCTTCACCTTATACAAGGCTGAACTTTCATATGCTTTTAGGTGAAACTCATCGAGCTCAATTATCTTGTTCAATCTTTGACTTGATGCAGCGTCCCAATCCAAATCCAACTTCTTGAGTGCCCACATCACTTTGTGCTCTAACTCTAGAGGCAAATGACAAGACTTCCCAAACACAATTTTGTAGGGGGACATACCTATAGGAGTCTTGAATACAGTGTGATAGGCCCATAGAGCATCATCAAGCCTTCTTGACCAATCAATTATATTCGCATTCACAGTCTTTGCAAGGATCTATTTAATCTCTCTATTCAATACTTCAACTTGCCCACTAGACTGTGGATGATAAGGAGTTGCTATGCTATGATGAACACCATACTTCTCAAGCAATGCCTTGAATAACCTACTACAAAAATGAGAACCTTTATCGCTAATAATCGCCCTTGGTGTACCAAATCTAGAGAAAATATTTTTTTTCTAGAAACGTGGTGACACTCTTCCCTTCATTGTTTGAAAGTGCAACTGCTTCCACCCATTTAGACAAATAGTCAACCGCTACAAGTATGTACTTAATTCCATTCGAATTCACAAACAGACCCATGAAGTCAAGACTCCATACATCAAACTATTCAATCACCAGAAAAACATTCACTAGGAGTTCTTGCTTCCTTGAGATACATCCTTCTCTTTGGCAACGATCACAAGACTTGGCAAAATCATGAGCATCTTGGTGAATAGTAGGCCAATAACATCCACACGACAAGATTTTATGAGCAGTCTAGATACCACTATGATGCCCACCAACAAGAGACGAATGACAAGCCTCCAATATACTTATCATCTCGATCTCGGGCACATAGCGATGAATTATCCCATTAGCATATATACGAAACAAGTAAGCCTCTTCCCTGAAAAATTTCTTCACATCAAACATGATTTTTCTTCTTTGGTGGAACGACAGATCTGAAGGCACCAAGACACTTTCCAAATAATTGGCAAAGTTTGCAAACCAAGGGATAAGATCAAAAGAAGCAGCCAATACCTATTCATCGGGGAACGAATCATGTATCTCAACTCCATCAGCTAACCTCATCATTGCCTCTTCTTCTAATCTGGAGAAGTGATCATCCATTTGGTTTTCTATTCCCTTTCTAACTTTCACTTCAAAATCAAACTTTTGCAATAACAATACCCATCTAATAAGTATTGGTTTTGCATCCTTATTTTCTATAAGATACCTCAATGTTGAATGATTAGTATGAACAATGACTATAGTGCCAAGCAAATAGGATCTAAACTTCTCAAACGTGAAGACTACAACAAGCAATTATTGTTTAGTAATAATAATATATTTCTTTTGAACAATATTCAAAGCTTTGCTAGCATAGTATATAGTATGAAGAATCTTCTCTCGCCTTTGCCTCAATACTACGTCAAGTGCCACCCCACTCGCATTGCACATAACTTCAAACGGTTATCCCCAATCTGGTGAAATAATGATTTATGCAGAAATCAACTTCTCTTTCAGCCCCTCAAATGCTCTCAGAAAAGCATCGTCAAACTCAAACTTCGACTCCTTTTTGAGTAGTTTTCACAATGGGTGTGAAATTTTTGAGAAATCCTTTATGAACCTCCTAAAAAACCCTCATGCCTTAAAAAACTTCTAAAACCTTTACAGGGATAGGTGATGGTAGCTTTTCTATCACTTCAACTTTTGCTCTATCAAATTTGATGCCCTTCCTCAAAATTCTATGGCCCAGAACTATACCCTTTTTCACCATAAAGTGACATTTTTTCCAATTTAGCACAACATTGTACTCTTCATACCATTTCAGCACTTCACCTAAGTGTATCAAGCAACATCAAATGAGTCACCAACTACTAAGAAAGCATCATAAATACCTCAATTTTGACCTCCACCATATCAGAAAATATTGACATCATGCAACGCTGAAAAGTCATCGGTGCATTACGAAACCCGAATGGCATCCTCTTGAAAGCAAATGTTTTTTAAGGACAAGTGAAGGTGGTCTTCTCTTAGTCTTTCGGAGCTATAGAAATCTGATTATAGCCTGAATATCAATCTAGAAAACAATACCAACCCTTTCCATCAAGACAATTTATTATTTGGTCCATGAACTACATTGGGAAGAATCTTTTTCTGTCCACTCATTCAACTTATGATAGTCCATACAAACTCTCCAACCAGTTATCGGCCTCATTGGAACGAGCTCACTCTTTACATTAGGAACGATGGTGATTCGTCCCTTCATTGGCACACATTGAACTAGGCACACCCAATTACTATCAGCAATATGATATCCGACTCCAGCATCTAGCCACTAATGATCTCCTTCTTCACAACCTCTTGCATATGTGGATTTATTCTTATTTGGTTCTTATACTTGGCTTGCTATCCAGCATAAGTTGAACTTTGTGAGAGAAAATACCATGTGGAATACCAATAATATCAGGAATGGTCCATCCTAATGCCCCTTTGAATTTCTTCAACACCGATATCAACACCTCTACTTGCCCTTCATTCAAGTCAGCAGCAATAATAACTGGCAAAGTACTAATATGGCCCAAGAACACTTATCATAAATGAGATGAAAGAGATTTAAGCTCCAATTTCGGAGGTTTATCAACAAATGGTTTTGCAGGTAGAGTGTCTCGATTTTTCAAATCCAGATCCAGCTTCCTTGGTTAATGACGATAAAAATTACCCCATTGAGTGCAACAACTAGCTCACTATATTCATTAATATCATCTCCATCAAAGTTCATTATCACAATGCTAGTGCTTCAACACCCAATCTCTCCTCAATAGACACATCTGGTCTACATATACCGCCTTAAGATCACTTCCATACTTCATAGATTTGCAGATATTAAAAGTTACCTTTTCATTATTCAATCAAAACTTTATCTGCCCTCTTTCCATATCAACCAAAGCACGCCTAATAGCAAGGAATGGTCTCCCTAAGATGATGGGGACTTCAAAGTCAACTTTACAATCTAGTATCACAAATTCTGTCGGAAAGATGAACGTCTCAACTATCACAAGGACATCTTGAAGCACCCCAATAAGTTTTTTCACAATTATGTCGACCATAAGTAGTTGTATTGCTGTCGGTTTAGGGGTTCCTAAGCCCAACTTCTTGTATATAGACAACGACATTAGATTAATGTTAGCACCTAAGTAACATAGAGCCTTTGTAAAATGAAACATACCAATAGTTCATGGAATAGTAAATGCTTTAGGATCCTCCTTCTTCTGCACTAATGATCTAGTAATAATGTGCTACAATGCTACAACTTTTCATCATCTTTGAAACTGACAGTCCTCTTCTTAGTGACCAGATGCTTCATGAATTTCGCATAACCCGGCATTTTTTCAAGTACCCCAATCAAAGGAACATTTATGGACAACTGCTTAAGCAAAGTTGTTAACTTGTGATACTTTCCTTCTTCTACTTTGTTTACCAACCTTTGTAGGAAGGGAGGTGGAGGTATCGGCATAGGGCTGATATTTTGCGTCCCCTCAGCCTCCTTCTCATTTTGATCTTTCGGCTTCTCAACTACTTCAACTTCGTCCTTTGCGTGCTCGTTCACACTTTCCACTCCAATCAACATAGGAGGGTTTATAGTCTATTTTCCACCCCTAATGGTAACTTATATACATTGTCTATCATTCTTTGGATACTGGATGGTATTGCTAGGGAGTGTTCCTTGCTGACACTGATTTACACTTGTGGATAACTGGCTCAGCTTCTGCTTAATCTGTTTAATAGATACTGCATGTGACTCAACTTTCTGACGAATGCCTGTTAAATCATCACGCATTTATTTCACATTTCCATCAGTTGCATCAAACCGTTTCATCATCTTCTGCATCATATCTTTTATGCGATTCATACTCGATCCAGCATCTCTGTTCCAGGTGGAAAATAGAGTCCACTCTTTTCATTCTTGTTGCCAACCCCATTCTAGTTATAATTGTTGTCACAATTAAAGCTCTCATCACGGACATATTGCTCTTCGTGATTATAGTTACCATAGTTTCGACCTTGATTTTTTTACCTTGGAGCCAATTATCCGAATTAGATGCTTGGGCGTTGGTCTAGAAACCCCCCATGTGATCATTCAATAGATTCATGTCCTCCTTATAAATGTACTCATTAGCAGGTGGTGCTCTATTATGGTAGTTCACTGCATTCACTTTCTTTGCACATTCGCTCACATGTTTCAACACCAAGCCAACTTTTGTTCTCAAATGTGTTATTTCTTCACGAATATATTTGCTGGAGTGATTTAGTGTGGCATATACAACCAACGTATTTCTTCTTGTATTTGACTTTCTAGTGCTCCATGCCTTGTTAATCTTAGAGATCTTTTCAAGTTTTTTGACAATCTCTTGAAATGTAATTGCTCCGTAAGATCCTCCAGCAATAGTATCTAGTACAGCCTTTCCATTATCATATTGCCCTCTGTAAAAATACTCTTTCAGTGACTCATCATCTATGTGGTGGTTAGACACACTCCTCATAAACCCAGTGAATCTATCTGAAGAGCTATTTACCGACTCTCCATAAAATGCTATGAAGTTATTGAGTTTTCCATGAGATTCAACTTCTTGGACACCGGGAAATACTTCTCTGTGAATACCCTGTGTAACCCATCCCAAGTGGTGATTGAGTTATATGGAAACTAAGACAGCCATACAGTAGCATCATTTGTCAAAGAAAGTGGAAACACCTTTAAGCCGATTGCATCTATGTCTAAATCTGGTCGTCCCACACTACTCATGCAGACACTCTTCACTTTTCTCATATGAGCATATGGATCCTCCGAAGGTAACCCAGCAAACAATCCTCTAGATATAAGCATTTGCATCAAACTGTTGATCAGCACAAAAGTATGTCTCGGAGGTAGTGGAGGAACAACTATAGCACCAGGCGATCCTACATCATTATAATCAACCCTGTAGTTTTCACACACATCTTGTAGCGACCCTTTCGGAGGGATACTACCACTTAACGAGAAATCTAATTTAATACTTGCGACATTTAAAAGAGATTAACGAAGGGCATATTAATTTTAATCTAGTCGAGGGATTAGGTTCATAACGAATAATTTCGTTAAGGATATACATCTTTCCCATTTAAACATTTATTTGATGTTAAAATTGACATGGCGCGAAATTTAACTTATAACGGAAAGACCCTCCCAGAATAATTTAAGCAAATAACTAACGAGCTTTTCATGCATATATTATCCTCACACATAAGGATAAGATAACAAGAATATTACCAACTTCCGAGTACCGAAATCAGCCGGTTCATGCTTCACACAAACATTCAAAACTAATAGTAAATTTCGTATATTACAAGACTTGGGTTTACACACCCCAAAAGAATAAAACATATAAACATACTTATATTACAATCCATGGTGACATGATCAAATTAGTTCTCAAAATTTCATGTAAATATACAACACATAGATAATGTACAAGTCCCAAGGTTTATACAAAATATAGATGCCTATATGCAAATGTGATCTTCCTTAAGGCTCTCAAAATCTCCATCTCCAATGGCCAGCTTCATGCATCCTCTCAAACATTTCCTACGATAGAAACAACTATCGCTAAGCATATAGCTTAGTGGTGCAAAAACTATAGGTTCGGAGCTCTCAGATTCACCAAGTTACCTTTCTCAAGTCATGGGTAGCATAATTGAACATAATAAATAAATCAAGTAAACAATATATAAAGAGTATAAAGTTCGATATTTAAAGATCCAAATGTCAAGAACGCTCATAGCACCATTTTTCAAGAGATTCAACAACAAGGCTCGCCCAATATATACATCATGTCGTCACACCAAGCACAAGCAGGTATCAAGAAAGATCGACGCCCTGTATCAAGAAGGGTCAAAGACCAATAATCAAGAGAACCAAGAACCAAGAACCATATTAAAAATAGCTTTCTAGTTCGTACTTAAAATGGACAATTTCCGTTCTTAAGGCGGACTAAAAATTCAGAGTCAAGATGGCAAATGATTTGAATCAAGAGGCATGCCAATAGTGACAAAGTCACAGCCACAAGAAGGACAGGGTCCCAACAAGAGTGCCAAGTGATCAAACAATCCGTACAAGTGGGTGAGTTACACAAGCGTCTTTAACGTCTTAAAGGATACCAACATGACAATGCAAAGTGACAAGAGGTAACCAAGGTACCAAGATCAACTTTCAGATATACCAGCAGTTAAAAAAATGCAAGTACAAGTTTATACACAAACCTCAGTGCTTTAGCAAAGAAATAGTTGAACACAACTTCACGAGTTCGGACCGTAGAACAACCAATGTTTCAAGGTCCTCAACTTGTTCACGAGTACATACAACCTTAAAAATATAATTAAATAACTTTTTTAATTCCTAGTATCTTAATAATGTTGAAGTAAAACAGGATTATCATCACAAGTAAGCTTAGCCTGTACAAATACGACTATACTCCCAAAACAGTAATTGTGGTCTGCCTAGTACCTCATGTCGCAACATAGATTTGAAAAGGAAAACGGCAATACTAGACTTTATAACCTTCATGAAAGATGTGGATACATCTCTTAGGGTTGCAAACAAATAAGAATCACCGCAAAATATATTTTGTACAAAAAGATATATTCAAAACATTAACAATTGTTCATACATGATTTGTAATTTCAAAATCTGGACAGAACTTGTCCTATGTTGCGTCCCATATTTTGAATTCATAACAGCTAAATTAGAGTTTTACATAAACATAAGAGTTGTAGGTCTATGAATTCTTTCCAAATCATATTTATTCACTGTAAACTAATATCTAGAGAAAGCGATATGCATAAAATACCAAACACTACCCAGCTCAAAAACAAATTTCGTCACTTACCAAAAAGAAGGGTGTGTCTCGAATTCCAGCCAAAAGGACCAAGTTTTTCTCTTGTGATTTTGAGAGTAATAAAGTTAGAGAGAGTTCACCAGGTTTCTTAGAGCTAAGGAACACGAATTTCACTATAGAGGAGGTGTAAACATATAGTCACGAAAAGTGATGTTTATCCCCTTCACAGCTGTCCTTCAAAGGTGCTGCCCAAATAATTGTAGGCTACCCAAAAAGCATACATATATACCTATATGTATATGCCTAATACCAACATTTTCAATTTATATGTAATTCTAATTAGAAAATTACATAAATACCCCCATACAATACCTTAAATTACGATCACAATTATGTTAAGCAAAGTTGCAAATATCACAAAATTTCAAGTTCCCAAAATGAGAATAAAACATATTCTAGTAATTAAGCAATGGTGTATCGACATGCGAATGTTGATCTAGTATTTAGGGGTGTTACACATCTGGTGCTGGCTGATTGTGCACTCCTTCAGCATTCTCAACTCGAGGGTTTCTCTGAACATGTCTAGGAACTTCCACAACTCCAGGAAGTTGCAGTCCAACAGCATCCCCTTAACCCACTCTGATTGGATCATTTTGTGCCTCAAGATTTAGACCTCTTCCAGCCATTCTTCTCAGAGTTCTTAATTCATGATCGTAAGGATTCAGGGGTTGCCTTGACTTCGTGTACTTGGCATACACTGGAAATAAGACCTATAGAAAACAAAAATAAAACGAAATGTATATTAAGAAATAAGTGACTAAAGTTCAATAACGAAATTAGTCTAATCTAAAAGCCTTATTTCTCGGCAGCAGTGCCAAAATTTGATATGCCTAAATTACACCTCCTTAAAGAAGTATAAGCAATCGTTGCCAAATAAAGAACCTAATTTATGTTAGGATCGTTCCCACGAGGAATATGGTTTAGTCTTAGGCTAATTCACAGTTAATTATACTTCTCATCAAGTTTATTTTTGTAAAGAGAGGGGATTTGTAAACAAAGTAATTATTGATTGATTTGTAGTAACAAGTAAATAGGATTTGCAGTTTGAAATATCAATATGAGATGAAAACTAGGGCACAAATGTTCCCCACAAGCTCTTCACGAAATAATCCTAATAATAGTAACTATTTCCTAGTGTTAGCATGCAAGGTTGGTAAACTTAGGTATCTCCTAAGTGATTGGTCATCCAAATACGGAATTTCACCACACAACTTGGTCGGCCTACGGGTGTATGTTTTACTAACCCTTACCCTTAACCCTAAATTAGCCTTCGCGGTAGGTGGATCAAGCTATTAGATAGCAGATTATAACACTAAATCTCTGTTGTTCAATCCCTTTCTCATTCATTACTTTCTTAGTCGAGCAAGTAGGAATGAGGCAAGTTACAACGTTGTGCACTATTTAAAAGCATTCAAAAGGAAAGGATTAACAATACATGCATAAACACTAGTCTAGAATTACTTATTTGTTAGTTTTATGTTGTTAATTACTAATGGTTCTCACAACCCTAGTTGTGGATTTAGTTATTCATGCTTGAATTATCACAATTTGTATTAGGGTTTACAATATAAATCATTAACTTACAATTAGAATAGATGATATCCGGAATCTTGAATTGAAGAACAAACATAAATTGCATAAACCAAACTTTAAGAACAAAATGCCGAAAGTGCTCGCAAAAAAAATCCCAAAGCTAAAATTAAAGTTTCAAAAAAAGGCTAACAACCCAAAATCGAAAATTAAAATTAATATTTATAGAAAATAAATCCTAAACCAAGTAGGAAAAGGATGCTTAGGAAATTTTGGTTTGGACAGTGTCTCGAAGGCTGGCCACCCACGGTCTATCGATGGAACGATGGGTCGTAGGTTCCACCATTACTAAGCAGTTGGCCAAAAATCCTATGGACGCTAACGACAATTACGACCTACGACCCGTAAGTCTAAGCACGGTATGTCCTGTTCACTCATTATTCAAGTACTGGAACTCATCTTCTCTGCAGTCATCAACGATCCATCAACGACAGTCCGTCATTGGACTCACAGCTCGTCAATAGCTTCTGTGGTTCAACCAATAGTTAGATTTCATTGAACTTTCAATCCACGCCTCCACCTATAGCTCGTCAACAGAACGACAAATCGTAGGTGGGCTCGTATGTTGCCAATTTCCTGCTGCTTCAGATACTTTCAACACCAAATGCTCCAAACCTATTTCCTGTAAAATTAGATCAAAATACCATCACATCTAATAAAAAATGCCTAAGACTCCTGCAAAACTCCAAGTTTAATGCATCAAAAATACCGTGAACTCATGGTACATCAGTACCCATCTTCGCTTCTTCTCATGGTTTTTTCATTCTTTTCACTTGGAAACTCAAACCTCAATTTTTTTCACTCAATTTATTGGACACCCTTTTTATTTCATCACATTTTCTTTTTCATTTCAATATGAAAACTTTTGCTCATTTTTTTGTTATACGAAGGGGTTCCTTCTTTTTACAACAAACTTCAAAGTTGAATCTCAATTTTCTTTCTTCACTTTCCACTTGACTTTCTCTCCTTCTTTCTTTCCACACCCCAACTTAGTCATTTGTCCTAATTTGTCTATTCAAACAAACCAATGCTTAGAAAAAGATTTATGGGCTAGAATTTAGGGAAATTTGGGCTCAAGAGGTTTAACAAGGTTGACAATAAATGGTTTAGAATAAAAGAGTGTCAAGATGGTTGCACACTATTACTAGGTCATCATAAAAGGTATGGATAATTGGGTTCCCTCTAAAAATTCATGCCAGGATCATTTCTTGCATTCACCAAGGCTATATAATTAGACAAATAAGGCAAATTCTAGAACTCAACAAGCATGCTTTCAAGTAGGAACTCACCACTCATGACATTTTAAACACAATCATTTAGCACAACTCCTAAAAAAAACTTACATGTGATGTTCATTGCAAGGCTCACACCAATACGTAGCTAGTCAATACAAGAATCAAAATATCATTCAAAATTAAAGCCACGTTGAATTCCTTTTGCAACATTAACAAAAAAAAAACATTTCGCATCATGAGTACTATTCAAGACATCGATATTGGAGACAATCGATCCTCAAATATCAACAATGAAACCACAAACATTCTCAATCATTTCAAAACTCCAAAATCATGGAGGCAATGGGTAGAGAGACAAAATGCAATAAAAACCATCAACTATCATAAAAACAACAAAATACTGCAATATCTCAATATAAAGCTAAAATAACAAAATACAATCCAAAAAGGAAAATATATTTAACACCCCAAAAAATTCTAAGTTAAGACCCGAATCATTTTGTAACACCTCGCAATTCTACTTTTAAAATTTGAATCATTCTTGTAACACCTCAAACTTTGAAAAAGTCAAAAGAGGGCTAATGGGCAAGTCCACGAACCCAAAATGGACCATGGCCCCTTCATTAAATCCTAAACAGTTCGTTTAGGGGTCTACGACCTGTTTAGGGAAAGGTGGCAAATCGTCTTGGACTTCCAAGGTGGGGGTCACCTGGACGGGACCCTAGATGGCCCGTGGTGGCTTGTACAGTCTGTATAATGGTCCTTACAAGTCACCCATCAGTTTTTAAGTTTTTGGTCAAATTCAAACAATCATATATCTTAGTACATAATGAATTAGGTGGTCTATAGCCTATAAAATTGAAGGTTTTGAGTCCTCTTTCTGATGCCACTACCAAAACACAATTTACAACACAAAATCCCGGTATATAAACAAACACAATAATCACAATAGGTATGTATGGAAATACCTCACCCCCACCATAAATAAAAAGTAATTTGTCCTCTAATGCAAGTTTGCCGCATTTCGGGTTGGGAGTAAAAAGTTATCCCTATTTTAGTAAGGTCATGTTAGTCAAACGATGGTTCATAGACAGCTATATGTCCCATGAAGAGTTTCACAGTAGTGGAACCTACCTTGAAGGGCACTCCGTCAATTTTTTAAGTTGGGGTCATTTCGGTCTTTTCCCCTATGCATTTGGTACTTAAAATATGACATTTTAACCCCTAATAAATTATGACATCTTACACCTATTTAAGGGCTTAGAAACTGTTAAAAGTTATTTTACATTAATTAACACTTCAATTCATTAGAGCAAGGTTCCAACATGAGAAAAGCTAAGGTTTCAAGCATTTTTTAAGTTTCATTGATTTCACCAAGGACTTCATTTTTTCAAGTATGTAAGGCTATCATAGTGTTGGATTGGTTTGTCCTCATGCCCTACATCTACTTTCAAATTATTAAAATAGTAATCTAGGGTTCTATCCTTAGCTTTGAGTATTCTTCAGATGATTTGATATTCAGTTCTGAGTTCTTGAGTTATTGATTATTTTAAATTCTATTTCTTGATTATTGAGTTGTTATGTCTTGTATTGATATTCTTGAGTTGACTGTTCATGTCTATTTTTCATCATGAACCCTATTTTTTGAGTATTCATTGAGTTCTTATTGAGAAACTTTTAAACAAAACATAATTGTTTAAACTGAGTTTTGAGAAAGCAAAGAGGAGTTTGAGAAAGAGCTTAACCAAGATTTAAGTAAGAGTATAAGGGAACTAAGTATTTCCCAAATGTTTGTTTTTTACATGAAAAAAGAGAATATCATTTTGAGAAAAGTAAAAAGAGTTTTCCAAAAGATTGAGTACATAGCAGTTACCTCTTAAAGAGTCCCCCTTTTGAGTAATAATCTCAGCCCATAATGTATTTTTACATTTTGCAAAGAGAAACCTTATTTTCTAAATGAGCAATGAGTGTTAGAGATATTTCAGAGAAGTTACCTCTTTTTAGAGTATAATTTGAGCAATTATCTCAAACTATAGAAAGAGTATGTTTTTACACATTTGAGCAAGAGTGTATACTAATGGGAGTAGTATTGGGCAAGCAAACAAACCCAGCACATCCAATTCCATTCCGAGTGAGCACCGATATGGAAGAGAGTTCAGACAACTTACAGCACCTATAAACTATGTCTTACCAACAGGGGTACATGATCATACTTTTTAGATGAATCCTTAGTGTTTTGGGAAGTGCTTAGTGGATCCACTTAGTTGAGAGATTCTATCTCCGGATATGATGTAGGATAGTTCTGGAAGCGTGGACAAGACATTGTATCATCACATAGCTCATAGTGATGGTTGTCGATTAGAGAATCTCCTAATAAAGCTAAAGTGTATTTTAATATAACACTTATTATAGTGAGTTGAGAGATGAGTAAGTATTTTGTAAAGCTTTAAATGATTTAACTCTTTTATTTCTTTACATTCATCTTGAGTATATTTTATCTATTGCAGTCTTGTCATTCAGTTATTTCACTTTGACTATATTACATACTCATACATTTAATGTAATGATGTCATTCGAGTTGCATCTTTTGATAATGCAAATACAGGAGTTCAGGATCATCAACAGGCGCATCATAGAGATCATTTTACACTTCAGATAGCTTGGGTGAGCCTCCTTGCATTTTGGAGACTTCATATTTATTTTCTAGTCAGTTGTCTTGATATATCGTGGGTCTTGTCCCGACATCCATCTTGAGTAATACAGACTTCATAGATAGATAGAGTTGAGGAGTCTCTTACTATTTACTTTTCCTTGAAATGTTTTTGCAAACTATTATACTTATGTTGTTGAGTATTTTACACACAGTTTGAGTTGAGTATTCACTTTGAGTTTAAATGTTCTAAATTTTGTTTTTAAGCCTATTATAGCTTAAGTAAGTCTTCCTCTAAGTAATCAGCAAGGCCAAGGGTTCGCTTGGGGACCAGAAATGGTTCTCGAGTGCCGGTCACGTCTAGAGTGTAGGCTCGGGGAATGAAAAGGTAGGCACATGTGCACTCATCCTACCAAAAAAATCCTAACAATACCCTTAATTTTATCAAAAGTATGTACGGGAGAAGAATGAGAAAAAGATCCCCCTAACAGGCTATGCCTATGAAGAGCTTTGGCATCATCTTGGGCATCAGTACTTAGAAAAATGACAACATTAGGCTTTATAGTAGCATTAATCGGGGTATCAGTGTCGTCCACATCTGTGGGAGAAATAATGGAGTCTGAAGTAACCCCACTAGTGCCAACTGTGTAAGTCTCCAGATAAGATCTCCACATCGTCATGTCCAATATCGACTCATAGATCTCCTACAACTTTGTTAAGGTCTCAGCTATCCTTTGCTCATCCTCTCTCATATACTCATCCTCAACTATCTTCTCAACATCATCATCACCACCAACCTCATCATCCACATCAATTGGCTTCTCACCTACGCCACCAAGTAAATTAGCTCTTGGCTTGGAAGAGGCATAAACTCAAGCATCTCATGCAAGGGAACCTCAGCTGATCCACATCATCACCTAAGAGTAGTTATTTCCCCTCTCAACCTAGTCAGAGTAGTAGAGCTACCCTCGCACTTCTCCCTAGCCTCCACTCTAGTGGTGAGGTTATCCAACCTCTCCCCATACAAAGATAAAGTGGTCCTATGGATCAAAATCTCACCCCTAACCGGGCATATTGAAGCCTCAATTGCCTGCTTAATAATCTTAGGAACCTCCCTCTCTATCTTAGATGCCCTAGCATCTGTAAAATGGGCAAAGTTGCTCATCTGGTATATCAAGGCCTTGGTCAAGAGTGATCGAGATGTAAGGGTAGGGTAGAGGAGGAATAGGGAGCGGCAGAAGTAGAAGGCTCCATAGAAGGAGAGGTACGAGAAACATCAGTCTCAAGGGTAGTTGGATCCACTACTAGAGTGGTGTGAGGTGGTGGTGGATTTCTTCTCGCCGCATCATCTCTCAAATAATCTTCCTCTATCCTCTGAATATTATTGGAGGAGAAAGAGGTCACCTCAGACATATTTCCTCTCTTTGTAAGGCACTCTTGAAGCCTCACACAACTATGTGATCAAGACTGAGAATGGGAGAGAGGTCTGCTCCTGATGAGCTCTCATCAGCATTTCCTCCTCGATAATAGCACCGGAATGGATTTGTGTCCAGTTAATAATGCTGCCCACTAAGATGACCTTCGGATGACGAAGGATGGACTCATTTTGGGATGACGATTCATTGATCATCCCTAACCAAAAGAGCAAGTTGGACCAAAAGTAAACCAAACCGATAATATGCTAACAAGGATCTTCAACAAGGTGTTAAATTATTAGAAAAATGACTTCTCCATTTTAACTCAAAGGGTTACTTCTCACTCCGTATCAATCAAGCAGCTCGAGACTCAAATGTGTCAGCTCTCTAACCATCTTAATCCAAGGAAAAAGGGAACGTTGCCTAGTGACACTATCCTTAATTCCAAAAATAAGTGTTGATGAGTAAGAACTATGTTTTGAAATGACATTAAGTAAAGTGCTTCTTAGAAGGACACCCAAGTGTATTTTATTGCTCTCAATAACATATGTGGTGAGTGCTGGTTGAAATGAAGTCAAAAACTTGAAAATGATGCATTAGGAAATGCAAGTACCCAATAGGCGATGCACCGAAATGATTGGGCGAACATCTTCATGTTTGACTTTTGAGCAATGAATTTTAAAAAATGATATTTTCAACTTCGGTGAATAGAGACCTATTTGGCGATCCGCCGAATCACACTAGGCGAACTACATCGGGTTCGTCGAGTTAAACTTCAGGTTTGGTATTTGTTCAGGCATCATCACCGAGCTCTTTCGGCAATTCGCCAAACACGTTCGAAGACATTAGTTGTAGTCCGTGGAGTGCGCTTGAAATAAAAATGTCGAGAGTCTTTTTAAGTTTTGAAAAGCAACATTTGATATTTTGAGCTCTTTCACTTCCTAAACTCTTAACCCTTGCTTAAATTCTAGTGGGTCCTCATTTTTAATTAATTTTATCACTTGGAGTGCGTATTTGCTCGACACTATCAATCCCAAACCCTTCCTTCTTCAATTTTATTGTTTGTACTTCTTTGAGGTTGGTGTTTCGAAGCTTTCATTGTTATTTTTGTCTAAATTTGATGTTTTTAAGATGGGTTTTATGTTGTTGCTAGTGTTGTGCTATTTAATTTTCTTGGGTGGTGCTAAATTTTATCGATTAAGTTGTGCCCATGAACCACTAAATGTTATTGAGAAGAATTTAAGAGAACACAAATGGTTCTAAAAGCACTATTTTTATATTGATAAAAAAGCCTACTATTTTTAAGAAAGCATAAACAGTTTTCAAACGCATTCAGCCAGATAAAGAGAGGTTCAGTTGCTCCTTAAAGAAAGTATTATTTTTAATTGAAAAGTCAGTACTATTTTCAGAAAAGTATGAAGAGTTTTCAGAAAGATTGAGTACAGTTTAGTTACCTCTTAAAAATACTTTTTTGAGTAATTATCTCAACCTAGCGAGTATTTTACATGAACATACAGTTATATACTTTAGGAGTAGTATTGAGCACCGATTTTGGGGCAGAGCTCAGATAACTCACAGCACCTATAAATTACGTAGCCAATGTAGATAGAATTGTATCGCAAGACGGATGACTCCTCACCTGCCTCAAGAAGTCTTTTTAGTGGATCCATCAGTTTAGTTGTGTTCTGTACTTCGGCAAGTTACAGGGTGACTCTGGCAACGTGGGTAAGATGTTGTATCATCACGAAGCTCATACTGATGGTTGTCGGTTAGAGGAATTCCCCAGTAAAGTATATTTTTATTTATATATTTTAGAGTTCAGTATCTACTATTATTGTATCTGTACAGTCAGAGTTTAAATAATTTTCATTATGATTTATACTGTACTGCAGTTGAGTTACTTTTAGTCCTTCAATTAGCTATTTGTTTTTATTCAACCCTATTACATACTCGTGCATTCAATGTATTGATGTCATTCAACCTGCATCATTTAATGTTGCAAATTCAAGTACGAAGGATCATCAACAAGAGTTCCGTTGAGATCACATCATATGTTCGTCATCTTTTAGTGAGGCCTCCTTGCTTTCTGAGGACTCCAGTTTTATGATTTGTTAGTAGTAGCATTTTGAGATGGCGTGGGTGTTGTCTTGACACATATCTTTATACAGTAAAGGCTTCATAGATAGACAGACTTAGTCAGTATTTTAGTATTCAGTTTCAGATGTTTTATTATAAACTTTATGTTTAATACTCAGTATTTTTGATAGTTTTGAGATTTAATAAACTGATTTTAAGCAATTCTTTAGTTTTGATGCTTGTTTATGCTTGAATTAGTCTTCCTCTTATTAGTTAGACAGGACAACGGTTCGCTTGGGGACAAGTAATCATTCTAGAGTGTCAACCACGTTCAGGGTATAGACTCGGGGCGTGACAAGTCTATACATTTAATAGTATTGTATTAAGGATAAACATAAGTCCTCCACTAAACATGTTATATATACCTTTAGAAAATAAGAAAAAAAATTCTATCAAGTTAAAATATACCAATACAGTAAGTATGAATTATATTGTTATTATATATAAGTTAGAATCCTAAATACAAATAATGTTTGGGTAATAATGCACGATTTTCTTGATTTTGATCTTAACCAGTAAATGTTGTGGTATGCCACAAAAAATTTTAACCTTAAACTTTTACTCAATCATTGGATCCTAATTCCTACTCTTAAAGATAAAAATAGGAAAAAAATTCATAACAACAAATTTTAGCATTTATTAGGATTCCTTAACCACATTTTCAATAATTATTTAAAATGTGATTATTTTTATTTGTTATAGGGATGATTTATGTATAACTAAATCACATAATATAACTAAGAAATAACAAATTAAAAAAAATCAAGGGAGACAATATTTTAAACTAGGTAAAATTGTTGAATATCTTCATTACTTCCGTTACAAAAGTTTATGAGACCCAAAATAGGTGATTCTGTTTCTTCTTCCTAAAACTCCAAATTTGACTTCAAATTCTCTTCTTTGTCCAAATTCTAATTATTTTATTTTTAGTAGAAATGTCTCTCGTGCGTCATTATTTGGCTTTGTCTTCAAAATTAATTATTGTTATAAAACTCTATGATAATACATTATGATTTATCTGTTAAACTTGTTTTTTTAAATTTACAAATTCTATAGTTTTATCTGTTATTTGGAATACCCTTTTCACACTATGTTTGCTTTTTCCAAAATATTGTATATTTTCTTAAACTTTATTCATTCCAATATGTATACTATGTATATTTGTGTTCATTCTAGTTTTCAAGTTGTATTTTGTAATGAAACTTGTATTTCATTATCAGATTGTATTCATTCCAATAGGTGTGCCAAATGAATTTGTAGTTATTTAAGAAGCATATTTGTATTCATGTATTTTTTTTTCAGTGTGTATTTATATTTTTCTTTAGAATCTTGTATCATTTCTTAAGACATATTCCTTCCAATATGTATATTATTTGTATTTGTAATCATTCTAGTTTTTTATGTTGTATTTTGTATAATGATATATAAAATACAAAAACAATATGATGGAAAAGTGAGAATGAAATATAAAACTAAAAAGGAATAAGTAAGTGAATACTTGTTGCAATCATTCTTAAATAAAATACATAGGCATACCTTTGGAAAGAATACGAAATTAGGAATAAATACAAGATTCATAAACTATGCAACATGACATTCTGAATGAATACAAATATTAATAGCATACATACTCGTTTGAATGCAAATTGAGAAAGAATACAAAATTCTGAAAAAATTATAAATCCAAAACAAACTAATAGGAAATTGTTCTTCCTCAACTTGGTCTTCAACAAGTTTTTCAAAATCTCCAGCACCCAAAAAATTTCCTTTTTACTAATAGTGTCTTTACCCTTACTGACATTGTTATCTTGAACTTGAATGCAGGTAGAATCGTGAAGAAACTTAGATGTCCTCTCTTAAGCCAATTTAGCCGCATAGTCTACATAATTTTCGAATAATCCTTGAATAATGCATAAATTAAAAGTGAAAAATCCCCAAAAATTTGATGATTATATGAGATACCTCTTGTAGTTATCTTTGAATCAGACATTGGAGTGCATTTTTTGTGTTTTTATCTAAAACCCTAACTGAAAATGGAGAGATTGAAAAACACAAGAACACACAAAAATCTTAATAGCTTCAAACGAAAACATAGAACAATAGAAAACAAAAAAAACTATCAAAATCAAATTCCTAAAAATTCGAAGAAATCCTAAAGGATGTATGCCGAACATATGCTTACCTTAATCAGTGGGATTGTATGTGTGGAATTGTGATGTATATCTCTATGAAGATTTTGTCAATTTTTGAAGAAAAAATCGTGCAATATTTTAAAGAGATAAGCGAGAGAAAGAAGTTTTGGAAGAAGCATTGAGGGAATACAGTGATGGGATTTTGCCAATTTTTGAAAAACAAAACATGCAACATTTTTGTCACGATCCAAACCATCGTGATTGGCACTCACACTAACCCTCCGGTGGAAGAACCATTACTACAACCCAAGCTAAGCAACTTAATGAAAAACTAAGGCATTTAAAGATACGGAAGCAGGTTTAAATGACCAAAAAAAATACGGAGTTCCCATAAACTCCAAAGGTTTAAACAATAAAATTTAACCAAACTAATGCGGAAATCTTAACCCCTAGACCCTGAAAGTCAATGTACCAAAACTCTATTAACGACAAGTCTAAGAACAAGGGGTGCGACCCCGAAACTAAACAACACCCTAAACAAATAGTCTGAGTCCTAAAAGATTGGACTTAAACAAGAAAGATCCATGGCAGCCTGAAAGAAGTGGCTCACCTTTGAATCCGGTCACGCTCAATAGTCACCTAGCTGAGGTCTATCAATAGCCGCCTGAAGATGCCATGTACTCAACAAAAAACAAGCAAGTGCAGTATCAGTACACAACCATAGTGTACTGGTAGGATCACACGGTTATCCAAATAAGTGAAACACATGTAAGTAACCACAACACTATAAAACAGGCATAAACCGAACATATACAATATTAGTCATTTTTTCAGGATCAATGTAGCATTCCACGTTCTCAATAATACACATTGGTTATCATTTTAGAGCAACAAACAGTTTTTCAAACTCAATCACCATTAGATATGAACGTAATCATCACAAGTAGATACACAACACAATTCAACGGTCCTCTCATAGAACCCAACTCAATGGTCCTCTCATGGAACCCATACCCAAAATGTTAGTGTACCGGTACGTGGTACCCGATCCAAGTTAGTGTGTCGGATCGCGACTCCCGTTCCAATATTTATGCCGGTACATGGCAATCGATCCTAGTTAGCGTGTCGGATCGTGACACCCGTTCCAATATTTATGTCGATACGTGGAAACCAATCTCAGTTAGTGTGTCGGAACGTAACACCTGATCTATTCAACAAGCCATAATCACAGTCACAAGTACATTCTCATAATCATACAATAAAGTCATGATTCATGGCATTCAATTATTCAATTATCCTTATACACGGTTAGTGTGATCAATAATGCAACATTCACATACATACATGCATTATAATAAAGCAAGTACAAACATATATCACACAACATGAAATCACAACCAACACCTACCTCGAACAAAGCTTGAATCCCGTAAGAAACTTGATTCTTCCCTATTCGGATTCTTTCCGATTGTTCTTGGTCTAAAAACAATCATAATAATGCAAAGATCAATAAACAAGACCTAATTACCCAGATTATAATCAATAACATCCACCCTAGATCAAACTCATGATCCCATTATCAAAATTAGGGTTTTCCCACCATAATTTCCAGATCAAACCCTCCCCTATCGATAATTACCCACTAGTTTACATTCTACGGATCAAAAAATGGATTCGGGGAGTTAAAACATTCCTTTTGCCTTAAGAATGGTGGAAAATGGTCAAGAACTTGCCTGGGGTCGTCTCCTAGCTCTCAAAGTCAAAAAGTGCAGAATAAAATGATTTTGGGGTTTATTTCCGACTTAAGTCGCGTCTGTCCCGCCACAGCGGTACTCACCCCGCTATAGCGGCCCCACCTTGGCGGCACAAAATCCCAATGTAGCGGCTTGCACGGAACATAGAGCTAAATAAAGAATTTCCAAATCCTCATTTCACAACACACCCTCAGCCCATGACACTCAGAAACTACCCTCTCACGCTAAGATCGATTTCAAGAGTTCTACTCGCCCGAATTGAATTTTATAAAGTCATACAGGTTCCTTAATGTCTTAGCTATCTATTCATGTGATTAAATTCATAATTAGATCTCTCATTCATTACCAGATCTCCCTAGACCTCACTGACTCCAATTTCATCCAAATCTGGACTAGGCTAGGGATTCTCAAGTTACTACCAAAGAGTTTTACAGCTCAAAATTTTCCCCGTTGGCTTTTCCATAACGACGGAAACCAGGTCGTTACAATAGATACCAATTTACCCATCACTCGTCCCCGAGTGACAAACTAGGAGAAAAGGGCTAAAACAAGAGTAGAGTAGTATCTGAATCATCGAATAGCTGGGGATATTTGTCTCGTAGGCCCTTCTTACCGAACTCATTACCCTCTAAGGGTTTCACATCTCCAATCTCAAACCAACCAATTGAATACCTACACATCCTCCCATACAATGTCTCCATGGAGTCATCACAATACTCGAGTGATAATTATTGTTGTATGTACACTTAACTAACAACAAAGCTATTCCCAATAACCACCAAAGTTGATCGTACACATGTCTGCAACATCTTATCAAGGACTTTGACACAACATCCGGACAAATCCTTTTCTCACATAACCATGATAAAACCCTAAATCAAAACTCGCCACAATTAGAGGTGAACCTGAACTAACCAACACACACTCATAATACCCAAAATATCATAGTTCTTATCAACATCTCCATCTCACAACCCGAATTCCCATGATATATTATAAAAATTTGATCTTAAGAAATCATATACTCGTCGAGGGATATGTCCAAGCATACAAACCCTCCAACAACACTATCGAAATGCTAGATTTAGTATTTGTAGATTACCTCTTAAGAATAGTAGAATTGGACCCAATGGTCCCCACATTCAACCACACACAATCAATACATAACCTCGACAGCTAGATGAATATTAAGATTGTCGGACAACCATGATTACGCAAGGTAGCTCTTCTATGAATTCTCATAAGCAAGTGGTACATATAGAACCACTGAATTACTTTAACAACTCCAAGACAACACCACATAAGTCCTCTGAAATAACCAACTCTTCCAAATCATCCCACTCAACCGAGAGAACATCGCAGGATCAGTACACCTGAACCACCCACACAAGTGAAAACACATGTGAGCATAGCTAGTGCATCATACTCACAACCATGTGCAAATGAAATAGATGGTCACATAAGAATTTACAAAATAAGTATTGAATAACACCAAAGGTTTTCCTCTAAAGAGTCGATACCAGTCATTTGCATACAATTGACTCCACATACTCCTCACATCATTCCACTGAAGTCCACACTCTCAATACTAACAACCATCATGAACACTCCGACCATTTACCTTACTCTAAACCAACATTTTTAAATGAAAACCTTTCTTAGATACTTAACAATAAACAGTAATAAAATTTACGACTCAACCTGGGTGTAAGTCCTTTCAAAGGCCTAATACCTAATATAATTGATCATTTCTCACCTTGCAAATTCATGCATTGAAAAAATATATCACCACGAATGTAGACATACAATGAAAAATCTGAATTGTAAATTCAACAATATAGCACAATCCCCTTATCTATCAGCATTAGCTTGTACTTTGAAGATTTTTACGAATTCATGGATCTTCGCATATCATTGATCGCCATCGATCTTACAATATCATTCGCTAAAAATTTCATCGTACTCATTACTAAACTTAAAAATAAAAAAAATACTTATCATCACACTCGAACTAATGTATGTACACTCATTTCTCAAGTCTTTTCCAATAGTTTTTAACCTATTTGATGGACCCATGACAATATTACCATAGCCACAGTAAAACAAACGAAATCACGCATCTCTGAACCTAATTATCTACCCCTCTGAAGATACCTCTTTAGCCTTTGAAATCAAATAAAATATTCTTGCTCTCGCCTCCCTAGAAGATGTACTACATCCCACTATTTTTCTTCATTATGACTCTAGCTTTTTTAAATTATGTTTGAGTGGTGTCCCACCATCTCTTAAAACTTTTCATACAACCACGTTACGCACCAAATATTAGAAAACCACAACATTAGACACTCACAAGTCGTAATTACTATACAAAATTCTCTTAACCAACAATCTTATTATATAGTTGCATCCTATCACAATCCATCACGAACTCTTATTACCATTATGCTCAGTCAGCCTTGACTATCACTACGAAGTCAACCTTTTCATTAACATGACACCTCAACCTCAGGTATACTCATCAAATTCAAAGGACTAACCCAATTTATAGACACTTTCTTACTAACATTTTCAATTGCCTTCACCCAAGTATACTCAATGGGACTTTCTTTATCCATAAGCTTGTCATTCCGGTATCGATCCACCCCTTTACAGCCTAAGATAAAATCATTGGTCCTCATACTATCCTCCTTCTTAACAAACAAGATAGGAGCACCCTACAGGGAAACACTAGGACGGATGAAACCTTTATCAAGAAGCTCTTGGATTTGAGCTTTAAGCTCTCTCAATTCTGCCAGAGCCATGCGATAAGGAGGAATGGAGATGGGGCAAGTGTCAGTTTCCAAATCAATGCAGAAATCTATATCTCTATTCGGAGGCATACCAGGAAAATCAGTAGAAAACACTTCTCTAAATTCTGACACCACATGAGTAAACTCAATAGAGGGAGACTCAACCTCAACCTCCCAAATATGAGCTAAATAAGCCAAACAGCCCTGCCCTACCAGTTTACTAGCCCGAATGAAGGATATGATCTGCTTAGGCTTCTACACCCCTTCCCACTCTAACTTTTCCCTTCACGGAATTTCTAGAGTTACCGACTTAGTATTACAATTAAGCCCGGTATAATAGGGGTACAACCAAGTCATGCCTAAGATTATATCAAGTCAGACATATCCAGCATAACTAAATCAACCCAAGTCAGAAAATCCATAAACACACAAGACGAACATGATACACATGGGTGACTATGACAGACTCTCCAACTGGGGTGGAAACATGGATGGGGCATCAAGTACATCACAAATCGCATCACATCCCAAGGAAAACTGAACTGGCACATATGAACAAGTGGAACCCGGATACAAATAATTAGTAGTCATTCGGTCGCAGATAAGAGTACTACATGTGATCACTGCATCTGACGCCTCAACCTTGGTCTTGCCCGAAAGGCATAAAATTGAGTCATGTCATCTCGACGGGCAACCTCATTGCCTGGATGCACCACTCCTCTACCTGCATTACTATTACCCCGACCTCCATGGCCTTGCTGATTTCCTTCTCATATGCCAGGTTCTCTACATTTGTAATACATTGAATAACTCAACCAAGTAAGCATCACTACTGTTATAGTAGTCGTATCATGACTCTCTTTGATATACAATCAATCAAGGAAAACATAGTATAACTTCAAACCTCAATTGGCATAACTTAATTGCATCATTCATTAAACAACCCATACCCGTTATGACAGTAATACTAAATGCAATTTCTAAAGTAATGGTGTTCATTATCTAGTCGTCCCTTACCAAAACTTCTTGAATGTTGTCACGTATAAAATTGAATCTGTAAATCTGACCTTAATCCCTTCACAAGCGACGATAGTAGCTAGCGAGCCCCACAAAACTCTTACTTTCAGTCATAGAACTAGGTCGGACCCAATTCCTGACTGCTTCAATATTTTGGGGATCTATAATTACCTCTTCCCTTGAAACTACATGCCCCAAAAAGGCAATCAAAGTCGACCAAAATTCACACTTAAAAAATTTTGCATACAACTTTTGTCTCCCAAGAACACCTAGAACAATACGAAGATGGTCGGCATGCTCTTCCGTACTTCTCGAATAAACTAAAATGTCATCAATAAATACTATAACAAACAAACCAAGACATGGTTTGAACACACCATTCATCCAACTCACGAAAGGTGCAGGCGCATTTTCCAACCCAAAAGACATAACTAGAAACATATAGTGCCCATAGTGGGTCCTAAATGTCACTTTTGGTATATCATTAGGTCTAATTACCCACTAGTTTACATTCTACGGATCAAAAAATTACCCACTAGTTTACATTCTACGGATCAAAAAATGGATTTGGGGAGTGCAGAATAAAATGATTTTGGGGTTTACTATCCCGCCATAGCGGTACTCACCCCGCTACAACGGCCCCGCCCTGGCAGCACAAAATCCCGTTGTAGCGGCCTGCACGGAAAAGAGAGATAAATAAAGAATTTCTAAACCCCCATATCAAAACACACATTCATCCCATGACACTCAAAAACTACCCTCTCACGCTAAGATCGGTTTCGAGAGTTCTACTCGCCTTAATTCAATTCTGTAAAGTCGTACGGGTTCCTTAACGTCTTAGCTATCTATTCATGTGATCAAATTCATAATTAGATCTCTCATTCATTATCAGATCTCCCTAGACCTCCCTTACTCCAATTTCGTCCAAATCTGGACAGGGCTAGAAATTCTCAAGTTACTACCAAAAAGTTTTTCGGCCCAAAAAATTTCCCCGTTGGATTTTTCATAACGACGAAAATCAGGTCGTTACAATTTTAGAGAGAGAAGTTGGATAAAGAAGGTTTGGAAGAATAATAGAGGGAAAATCCTCAAAATGTTGTTGATTATATGGGATACCTCTTGTAGTCCTCTTTGAATCAGATATTAGAGTGCATTTTTTGTGTTTTCACTTATCTAAAACCCTAACTGAAAATGGAGAGATTGAAAAACACAACACAAAAAAATCTAAATAGCTTCAAACAAAAACATAGAACAATAGAATACAAAAAAAAATCGAAATCAAATCCCTAAATATTTGAAGAAATCCTAAAGGATGTATGTCGAACATATATTTACCTTAATCAGTGTGATTGTATGATTGTGGAATTCATGTGATGTATATCTCTATGAAGATTTTGTCAATTTCTGAAGAAAAAAATCGTGCAATATTTTAGAGAGAGAAGCGGGAGAAAAAAGTTTCAGAAGAAGCATGGAAGGAATGGAGTGATGGGATTTTGCCAATTTTTGAAAAAGCAAATCGTGCAATGTTTTAGAGAGAGAAGCTGAAGAAAGAAGGTTTGGAAGAATAGTGGACGAAAAAATCCCCAAAAAGTTGATGATTATATGGGATACCTCATGTGACTTCCTCTTTGAATCAGACATTGGAGTGCAATTTTTGTGCTTTCCCTTATCGAAAATCCTTACTAGAAATGGAGAGATTGAAAAATACAAGAACACACAAAAATCTAAAATGAAAACATAGAACAATAAAATACAAAAAAAATATCGAAATCAAATCCCTAAAAATTTGAACAAATTCTAAAAGATGTATGCCAAACCTATGCTTACCTTAATTAGTGGGATTGTATGATTGTGAAATGGTGATGTATATCTATGAAGATTTTGTCAATTTCTGAAGAAAAAATCGTACAATATATAAGAGAGAGAAGCGGGAGAAAGAAGTTTTGGAATAAGCATGGAGGGAATACAGTTATGAGATTTTGCCAATTTTTGAAAAAAAAAACATGCAATATTTTAGAGAGAGAAGCTGGAGAAAGAAGGTTTGGAAGAATCGTAGAGGGAAATCCCCAAAGAGTTGATGATTATATAGGCTACCTCTTGTAATCCTCTTTGAAACAGACATTGGAGTGCAATTTTTGTGTTTTCCTCTTATCTAAAATTCTAACTGAAAATGAAAAGATTGAAAAACACAAGAACACAGAAAAATATCGAAATTAAATATCTAAAATTCGAAGAAATCCTAAAGGATGTATGACAAACTTATACTTACCTTAATCTGTGGGATTGTATGATTGTGGAATTGTGATGTATATCTCTATGAAGATTTTGTCAATTTATGAAGAAAAAAATCGTGCAAAATTTTAGAGAGAGAAGCAGGAGAAAGAAGTTACAGAAAAAGCATGGAAGGAATGGAGTGATGGGATTTTACCAATTTTTGAAATAAAATAAATCGTGCAATATTTCAGAGAGGGGAGCTAGAAAAAGAAGGTTTGGAAGAATCGTGGAGAGAAAATCCCCAAAAAGTTGATGATTATATGGGATACCTCTTGTAGTCCTCTTTAAATCAGACATTGGAGTGCAATTTTTACGCTTTCCCTTATCTAAAATCCTAACTGAAAATGGAGAGATTGAAAAACTTTAAATGAAAACATAGAACAATAGAACACAAAAAATATCGAAATCAAATCCCTAAAAATTCAAAGAAATCCTGAAGGATGTATGTCGTACTCATGCTTACCTTAATCAGTGGGATTGTATGATTGTGGAATTGTGATGTATATCTCTATGAAGGTTTTGTCAATTTTTGAAGAAAATATCGTACAATATTTTAGAGAGAGAAGTGGGAAAAAGGAGTTTCAGAAGAAGCATGGAGGGAATGGAGTGATGGGATTTTACTAATTTTTGAGAAAAAAAATTGTGCAATATTTTAGAGAGAGAAGTGGATAGTTAATTTGTTCCAAAAACGTGGGATTCAATTGATATAATTTTAAAACTAGATTAAAATACACTTAATTTTCCATACAATTAAAATATAGTCTTTTTTAATAATATTTTTAATGTATAATTATTTTCAATAAATAAGTTAGGAATCTTGACAAACAGCTAATTTGTCCATAAAAATACCCTCAAATCTTCCCAAAAGGAAAAAAAAATCTGCATTCGGTCAATTTATCTTAAGCACATAAAAATTTACGGACAAACTATGAAGTTCTTCTCTTTTGGTTTGGTTTATACCAAATTACCAATAGACTATTTTTTTTCTTTTTTAATGAGGTAATTAATACTGGGAATAGGCTTGATATATCCCTCAACTTTGTCATTTGGAGTTGATATGACTCTCGTTATAAAAGTGACACATATATGTCCTTACCGTTATATAAACGGCTCACATATACCATTTTCTTTTAACGAAAGTGAAAAAATTAATTCAAATTTATTTTTAATTATTTTAAAAATATATATATAATCTCATATGGATATATATATATTTATTTATTTATTTTTTAAAAACACAATCTGTTTCCTCAGCAAACGAGCTCCTATTGAGCCGGAAAATAAAACATAATCCGAGAAGTTTTTCCATAAAAAACTTAAATAAAACACGATTCTTCCATCTTAAAATCCTAGCTTGGTCCTACGCCAGTGCCTACGCTTAGCATTGTACCTGATTGTGTTATCAGTCCTCATACGGATCCAGTAAGGAATTTGCCTGTTCTGTCTCTGCTTCTTCGCCAACTTCTTCTTAATCATGAATGACTTGTGAGAAGGCATTTTTGCGGTTGGAGATTCCCGGCGCTAAAGCTCTGATGCTGATTGAAACCCTAAAGCACCTTATGGATATATTTAATCCTCCTCACACATATTATTTTTTTTGGTTTAACGATAAATTAAATTAAAACTATTTTTTCACTTTCGTTATATGAATGGTATATCCATAGTGAGTCATTTGTATAACACTAGAGGCATATATAAACCACTTTTATAATGAGGAGTATATAGTTCTAAATGGCAAAGTTAAGTAATATATCAGACTTTTTTCCTATTAATATATTATATTAATAGTTTCTTACCCACAACAACCAAAAAAAAAAAAAATGAATTGAGAGCAAGAAATGGATAAAATTAAAATTAAAACATACTCAAATTAACGGTAATATGAACCTGAGTTTACAAAAAAAATCTTAATTTTCCTATGATGAGACTTGCATGAAGCTTGGTTTGTCTTTGAGACCCTTGTCATCCGGTCAATCCCCGGACCTCGCACATAGCGGAAGCTGACTTGTACCTTTTTAGCTTTGCCATAAAAATGGCTCCTCGGCCCAGAATCCAACATCGGCTCCAACAAGGTGCCAAGTCGAAATCGGATAACAATAACTGTCAATTTGATCCACTTTATTAATGGAAAGATCTGGTAAATTGAAAAAAGTATCGTCTTTATCAGTCGATGGAGAATTAATGAACTCCGAAGATAAATCCGTGGACGAAGATGAACTATGCAGCTCGATGTGGCTCGACTTAGTTTTATTTCCGCTGAATGTGGTGGCAGCGGCTTTTGCAGCCGCGATTTGAATGTCCTTAGGGGAATTAGAAGTTGGACGTGGGAGTTGATCAGCTAAATAAGGGAAATTAAGGTAAGCCGAGTGACCTTTAATGGCTAAAGCCGCAACATCATGAGCTCGAGCAGCCATTTCAGCTGTCGAATAAGTTCCTAACCATATTCTTGATTTCTTCCTTGGCTCTCGGATTTCTGATACCCATTTTCCCCAATTCCTCTTACGAACTCCTCTATAGATTGGATGCTTGTCATCATGATCGTCCTCAATGACTTTTTTCCTCCTCTTGTTCTCATTGTCGCCCCTATTGAATTCTTTAACTTTCCTCCATTCGTACTCTTTTAGGATCTTTGTGTTAACATTGCCCTCATTAAAGGAGGCCGAGGACGACGACGAAGAAGTTGTTAAAGAAGAATCTAAGCTATTTGATTTTTGAAGTTGAACTTTCATTATTGTGATCATAGAGTGGTAAGGTAAAGAATGTATAAGAAGGATAGTATATAGTAAGTAGTACATTAACTAATTAATAAAATAGAAAAATGGTAGCTTGTATACAAAAAAAATACAATGGTTCTTGTTGTATAAATTGGTAAGATTCATTTATATAAAGTAAGTATAAAGGAAATAAAGAAGAATGGACCGTTGGCCACGAGGGTGTGTACAGATGAGCTATTTTGTGACCCATGTGGCAAAATGACTTTTCTTTTTCTTTTATTTTTGTTTTTTCAAAAGGAAGAAAAAGAAAAGGGAGAATAAACTTTTAAAGTGTAGTACGTATTTTTCGGCATCATCATAGGGAAGAGAAAATTCCAATTAGAAAAGCACCATGTAATTCACATTGGATCTTTAACTTGACGTCAGCCGGAAATTATGACTTTTAATTTTGAGTGTGCATAAGTACGCACTTAAATATATGAAATTGAACAAATAGACACATTCGTCCTAATAATACATAGGGGTGTGCACTATTCGGGTTAAACCGAATAACCAAACCAAATCAAACCAAATTTTTATTTGGATTGGTTTTTTGGTTTTTCGGATTGGTTTTGGATTAATAAATTACTTTGTTTGGTTTTTTGGTTTGGTTTCGAATTTTAAAAATAAAAACCGAAAAAACCGAAAAAAACTGAATTTATATATATATATATATACATAATGTTTAGGCCTCTAATTAAGTTGGAGTTAACCATTTTTGTTCCTTTTTGGTTATTGTCTTTCATGATGATTACATTTATATTTTATGTTTAAATTACATCTATAATAGTTATACTTATAAGTATTGTGTTTGAAGTTTTACTTATGATTTATATTAGAAAGTATATTTAAGGGATTAAATATTATTACTTTGGTTAGATATGTTATTAATTATTGACATAACCGAATAACCAAACCGAAAAAAACCGAACCGAATAGAGGAAAACCAAACCAAATTTATTTTGAATCGGATTGGATTACACTTTTACAAAACCAAAAATCAAAAATCCAAATCAAATAGTATAAAATCAAACCAAAAAACTGAATGCACACCCCTACTAATACATGACACCCTACATATTAATTTTGTGTTCTACGTGGCATCCTACATGTATTATGTCATGTAGGACACATGTGTCTACTTATTCAATTTAATACAAGTTTAAGTGTCTACTTGTCTACACTCAAAATTTGAGGACATAATTGTTCGTTGAAATCAAATTAAGAGTAATGTTTATATATTATGTCTAGTTAATAATTTGGTCTAAAAATATTCCTATTATTATTTAATATGTTAAAAATACTCTGGGTTAATAGTTTGGTCTTCATTGATTGCTACAGTTTACTGAATATTAATTATTATAATTTTCATTTTGGGTGTATATATTCCACATGGTAATAAATAAAAAATTGAAATATATAATGACTTTGTTATGGCTGCTTTTTCATTCTTATATTACAAGTTTCAACAAACTCTAAACTATACCAGTCAGTCAATGCAGGATTTACGTACCTAATCTCTATTTGTTTTTTTTTGTTTTTTTTTTTTGCTACAATTGTAGTTAGGTCTATATTACATAATTTAGTTGCATACTAAATTTGGAGACCGGCGGTGAAGTTTTAGTTGGTTGACCATAAAAGTCTTGACAAGGAAATATATAAAATTATAGAGGCGGAGCTAGTAGTCTGTATTCAGATTCGACAGAATTCAGTAGATATGAGATAGTATAGGAGAGAAGTGTTGAGTCTCATTTTGGGGTAATTCCGTATCATTTCAAATTTATTAGCCGCCGATAGGCGAATCATTGAATTTTGCTTGGGCTTCTTTTTAACTTCACTTTATGAGTTAATGATTGTTGCTGAGCCGTATATTTGTATTAATAAATGTATAACTTACATAAATATCATAGTGTAAAAACTTAAATTACCTTCTATTCCTATTATTTTTGTAAGGGAAAAAGGACAAATATACCCCCGAACTATCATAAATGGTATGTGTATACCCTTCGTTATACTTTACGTATGTATATACCCTTGCCGTCAATTTTTTAGATTGTGTATACCCTTAACCTAAACGGGACACGTGGCATTATCCTAGGCATTCATCCGATTTTAATTTATTTACCTAAAAAAATTTTAAAAAAAACCCCAACTATCCATTTCTAAGATCCAATTAAGACCCGAATTAAAAACCAAACCCAACTTAAACATCAAATCCTAATTTCCAAATTCGTTGAGCCCTGTTGTGATCCAATTGAGGCTTTTAACGTATTAGTATTGCTGAGATGATTTCCCACAGAATTGCATTGTCGATTATCATTTTGGTGGCATGATGCGGCGGTGATGCCATGACTGAGAACCATTCAGGGTGGCGCTGCCTTGAAATATAATTTGGTGGTGGTGTCTTTTGGGTGTTTTTGACGAGTTAGGCTAGCGATGGGGTGACACCTCTTTTTGCATTAGCTCCATTTGTCAGACATGTCGGAGTTCCGTCGTCGGCTGCCAAAAGCGATTGATGGATGATTCCACTGATTCAATTTATCTTTTGGAAAACATAGATTAGAGGGTGGAGAACGATGCATAAGAAATTGTGTGTCCAACGAATTGCAATACTGAAGAACAAAAGCAATTTCCCACAAAA